>JAODLI010002442.1:0-10528 GCA_027575585.1 Percopsis omiscomaycus
TTTACAACAACACCCCCCCCCCCCCCCCCCCGTTTCAGCCCTTATCTAATCGCGTGCTCTCGTTTCCTGTGCGGTGTTTAGTGTGCACCCCAGGCACGGTGACACACACACACACACTCCGTCACATATTAGGCGACGTCTGTGATGGCATGTGTGTGTGTGTGTGTGTCACCGTGCCTGCAGACACCTTTTGATGTGTGCGTGTGTGTGTTTGTGTGTGTGTGTGTGTGCGGGCACACACCTCTGTATTCCTGGCACGGTCTTGTTCATTTCATCTCCACGGTGAATCTTCCATTCACAAGGCTGTAGCGAGGCATTCATGCAAACCCAACTGCCGATGCGGCGTAGTCAGGCCCGCCGGACAGGGCCGGGGATGATCATAGCCAAGGGAAACGGGGGCTTAGAGGTGGGGGTGTTCATTTCCTGTGTTAAACATGGGCTTATATACTCCTTTGAGACGGATTGCAGCAGTAATTAAGGGCTTTAGAAATAAACTTAACTCGACTTGTCCTGTGTGCACCTGAATGTGTGTTGCGGGTCCATTCGTGCTCCACAAAGATCCTAGCCTGTATTAGTGCTGCTGAATTACTTGAGCCTCTGGGGATATTATCAACAAGCCTTCTTCACCCACAGGACTGACATTATGGATTGTCTCTGTGACACTATTCTTGGTAAACCCCAGACTATTGCCTGGGTACAAACAGAGCCTATGCCTCTGTGACACTATTCTTGGTAAACCCCAGACTATTGCCTGGGTACAAACAGAGCCTATGCCACACATTTGTGGTCGTATTAATCTCAACATCAAATCTAAAACGATTTAGTTATAGCATAATTTCCCTTTTACTTACAGTATAGTGGTAAATTAAAGATATGGTTAGAACTCCAGTGACCAAAGCACTGGCATTAGAACTGGAGAGGGTCCTTGCACAACTGACTTGTGATCAGACACTGTGTATATCATCAGAATAATAGTGTTTGTCTTTGTTTTTGATGAATGATGAAACAAACAGTTTTTGGTAATACTGTAGACTTTTAGTGTATCGTGTATTGCTCCGGTCACCTGCCACTAAACCGACTTTATACTTTTTCCCAGTAAGCTTTTATTTAAGTTTAGTATCAATAGTGCAGTTTGCATGTGTTTGTATACAGTATGTGCAGTATAAACCGTATGTATGCATATGTGTGTATGTGTTCACGTATGTGTGTCTACAAATGGATGTTCATTTATTATTTCCCTTTCAAGTCTTGTCTTCCTATCTTCACAGACTTCCTATTTCTTTATCACTCCACTGCAATTTATCTGAAGTGGTCGCTTGGTGGGTCTTCTGTAATGACTTTATACAAAATCCACTTACAAGAAAGAAAGACGAACAGAAGAAAGGAAATGGAAAGAAAAGGTTAGGAAGAGGAAAGAAAAACTCAGAGCGAGAGAACAGGACGGGGAGGGAAATTGAAGGAGCTCAGGGTAATTTCATTGCCTGGCTTTTCATGGCTTTCTAAATTGAATGAATAAAATATATTTAGTCAATTCATAGCAGCACCATTTCAGCCCGTCATCGGCTGCCATGTCAGCGTGACGGCAGCTGTCGGCTAGATATTTCCTGCTTCCACCAGCCTGCAGACTCACAAAATACAGGCTCTTTTAAACATCTGGTATTTACACCACTGGTTTTCAAAGTTTAGCTCGGGATTATATTCGGGGCTCGCTAAACGATTTCAAAATTACTAGAATCTTCTTATTTGTAATTACTTTTAATCTAATTTTATAAAATATGCATACACTTTTTCGATGGTATTCATGGTTGTTTTCTACTGTATTTTTCTATTTCATTATGCTACTGTACTACCAAGGGAGATCACAAGCTGCATCACTTCCTGGTTGTGGTTCAAAAAGGTAGTGAGGATTTTGACGTGTGCATACACGTGTGCATACCAGGTCAATTATTTAGCAACCCAAATACAACATTTAATTATATAATTAATGAATAACTAAAAAGTTTCTCTTCCAGCATCTTCATACAAATTGTCATTGTACCTATCTGGGAGGGAAATTACTTGTGTGGTCCTTTTATTTTAATTTTTTTTGGTGCAGTCGTTTGGTGCATCTTCCAATCAAAGCGGTTGTTAACTGTGGCAGGCTCAGATTAGTTTGCGCTCCTAAACAGAGTCAACACATCACAGACAGAGACACAACCAACCGATTTTCCAAACAGGTAGAACCATATATTCTCACATTTTACAAAGCTGAATAATAAAAAATGAAATATACCATCAAATATCAACGTATAATAATGCTTCATTATTACACTAATGTAGCGTCAAATACATTCTACACTTCTGGACATCAAAAAATGCGATAACAAATGCAAATTTTCCAATGTTGTGTTGTGTAAAAGAAAGTTTTTAAAAGTCTGCAAGGGTGGATAAACACCGAAAATGGTATTATGATATAACTTGTTAGAAAAGTTACAATGTAACTTTTGTTTGACATTCCCCGGTATTTCAGAGGCTAATTTGGGTCTGAATCTAGCGTTCATCCACCCTAACTAATAGAGTTAGCACTTAACAAAACTAGAAGAGACATTAGATGACAGAATTGATACAAAGTGAAACCTCTTATGTGTCTGAAACTGTGATGAAACTTCCTTCATTAAATCAAAGTTTTTCTATAAAAGTGGCCACCGATCACCATCACTTCCATTCTATATTTTGAGCGAATGTCGGATGAAAAAAGAAGCTATTCTCAGTACAAGCGATCAATGCTATCGCTGTGTGGGTGATCATTTTGACTGTGGCAAAGCCTTTGGCACAATTCTTGTTCCAGATTTTGTTCCAGTGATTTTAATTTAGGCTGTGGATAAACATTGTTCAGTGATTACAGAGTATACACCATGCAATGATTGCATACTTTGCCTTTGTTTTAATTTTGTTAAATGAGGCTCGAAGTTAGACTTCAGCGAAATTGCTTCTATTAGAATTTTAATGAATCGAAACACAATAGTGCCATAATTAGTATTCAGATGAGCTACTGGTCTTTAGAGTGAGTGATTTTTCTGTTTAACTCAAAAATTAATTTGTCAACTCAATTTTGTTAATATAAAATAACCCCACAAGACACACATTGTAGGTTTACTTACAAGCTTGTTAAATAGTCAGTACAATAGAATTCAACAATTAAACAATATAACCTTGATTATCTCAAGTGAGCATTAAGAATGTAAACATCACTTCTATAGGCAACATTCATCTCCTTACACATCTCTAACATTCTACAGAAAATACAACCCCATTAGTATTAGAATCAGAGTAATATGTGAGAGGGGTTTGTCTTGTTTGTGTGTACGTCACTCACCCAAACAAGACAATCTATAGAAAATACAAACAGCATAAAACCGTGTTTTATGAACTGCTAAATTACAACTTAATTGATATCTGACCCGAATCGTACTCCCCTATAAAGACACAGTACAGTTTGACATCACAGTTGATTCTGGTATTACTGTCCAATATAAAGAAACACTTTATATTTGTATATTTCACACACACATTTTGGGCAGTAATGACATGTCAACTCCCAGTAAACCCAGGCTGACATGCCCTATATATGCTTCCACTCTCACATAACACTGATGACCTCTGGGGCTATCTTGTCTAAATAAACAAGTCATATCACCTCTAATCAATATAATACATATTTTGAAAGTTAAATTTGTTTTCAATAAATACTCAACAAATCTATTGGCTCAGGGAAACAATCACATATCAAAACTTGGACGCTCTCAAGTTGGATATAAAAAAAGCAACATTCAGAGCAGCAGATTGACATACAGTAAGTATACAAAAATACTGTTTATAATTTATAGGTAATCTATTGTACTAACCTCCCTGTTTTCCCATGACCAGAGGTCCCATTAAAACAGAAGCAGAACTGGGTAAGGATTGCACACGGTTTTGGAAAGCAATTCCAATTTCTGGACCCAGGTTCAATTAAAATATAGAAGCATCAGCAGCCCGTGTACCATCAATAATCAGTTTGCTGTATTTAATCCAATAGAACTCATAAGGGGTGTTGTCAAGGTTGTCATCACTATTAAGAGGCTAGAAACTAATCTAGACACTCATTGAATACCCAGACTATTATGGTTAATGAGTGACACATTTGAGTATGCAAAAATATTTCTTTTGAAATACATTTGATATTTTTACAATATGGGTTTTCAATAGAGAAAACATTTAAGAGAAATAATCCACATTGCTATACACGGGTAGAAAATATTGTCATATCTGCCAGCAACTTGTGGCAACGTGCTGACAGACAGGATTATTTGGAGCCAAAATGAAGCAGAATCTTTCAGAAAGATTACAACTTTGGGGTGAAGTTGTTGAACCTTGTTGGCAGAACTTTGGTTTCAGGGTGACTATTGGGCAAACTTTCTCAGCACTCAACACAAAAACCATTAATCAAATTGTCATATGTGGGGTCGTTTCACATATTTAAAAACCTGCCTTGTACAGACAATACAGATAACGTTATGTGTTAGCTATAGAGCTTTAGAAACAGAAGTCAGAGTTTAGACAAGGACAACCCTGCATTGAGTTATGTAATTTCTTACTTTGACGTCACATCAGCTTGCTCTGTTCATTAAGAATATCTGCTCAAAACGTTTGGCTACAGATGTGTCTCAACACATCTGCAACACACTATACATGACTTTCTTCACTAAACAAGCACCGCAGGGCATGTAGTGTGCTATTACACGTTGTAATATACATTAGCTAAATGTTCGATTATTGTATTCCACATTCAACTAACAGATGAGCACGTTATGGTACGTTTGTGTAAACACGGTTGGATAAATAATTTTTGACTATGAGGTGGCAGTGGATGAAAAACAAATCCCAGCCTACCCTGACACAGTATGGCATCTCAAGGGGGTTGTTTACACAGTAAACATGGGTCTCTTATCAATATCCAGTTGAACACACAAGACAGACCGGACAGACCAGTGCCACCACTAAACCTCTCTAGGTCAAACTGCTAACATTTTGGGATGTCCTATTGGTCTGTGGTCTGTGATGAATAAACACAGTTTCCCCCCTCGTTTATTCCTATGCCACGGTGCTGCTCACAATTCATTCTATTTTTCTCATTTGGATATTCGTGCTGCAGGACCCAGGCTCATTACAAAAGTAAAAATTGTTAAGTGCAATGCCTGAGGGGACAAAATAAATGGCTAAAGCTAGCTGCTTGGTGAGGTGACTTTCTTTAGCTAAAACATATAATGAATTACCTCAGGTCACCATCAGCAGAAGGCCTGTTGGATTAATATTGTTTTTTTCCCCACACGGATTACCTATCTGATTCTTTAGAGTGCATTTAGCAAGTTAGCCAACTCCATTTTAGATAATATTATCGGGACCATGTAAAACGGGACCATCTTGCCATCAAGTTCACTTTTAACGTTCACTGTAAAATCCCAGCTGAACTGTCTCATAAAGCCCATAATATATTCATTGGAATCTAACCTAGTTTATGTTTGAATTTAGCATAATACATCTTATAGCATTGAGCCCTTAAAGAGTGTAACATAGTAGAAAATATGTCAGTCGTGTGTTTGACTCCACACACAGCTAAGACACTGAAGCAAGCTCCATGTTGCAACACAACATAAACACTGCAACACACTGAAACTCTCAATTACATCCCAACTGTATTACTATTTATCTAAACGTACAGTATCAATAGGGTCAGGTTTCTCAAATCTATTGTCACGCTATGAGGGCATTGATATGTCTTTATACTTCGAGACGGGGCAATTTTGTCCACAATTATACAAACAATTATACAATAATAATGTAATGCTGTGAAGGTGAGAGTCTCAAAATCTTCTCTATATTGCCCCATTTAGAGATGATGACCCCACCATAATGGTGGGGTCATCACCACATGCCTCTTTATGTAAACATAACTATGTTAACATGTTAATAACATAACCTTGTTATGTTAAGGAAACTAAGAATTTATCAACACCTTAACATTGTACTTTTCTACAGATATGCAGCGTGTAAGCTAATATTGCTCTTACCTTGGTAAATCTGGTGTATTTACTGTATATAGAAAATATTCAAAACAACAGAAACAGTTTTACATACAATATATTATTTTTGTTCGTTGTTGTTTTTTTTTTACAAAACCACCCACAAGCCATTTAGCTGTACCCCCCCTAGCCCCTTTGGCACAATAATCCTATTTACACGAATTCTTATTATTATATTGTTGAGTTACTAGACATTTGAATAGGAATGTTTTTTCACACATTTAGTGTAGTTACACAGTTGACTGTGTGACGTCATAACATCTCTTGATTGATGAGGTTTTCTTTTTTTCACCTTGATATGCAACCTTGATATGAACTGATTTCACTTGAATCTGAAATGAAACAGAACTTTTCTTTGCATGCCCTTATTATTTACAAAACCACTGTGTGTGTTGTAGCCGGGGGCAGCAAAGCAAAATGACAAACACTCACAAGGAGATATCACATCAGTCAGTTGTACCAATGTTTTGAACAATTAAGGATATATGGGCATTAATATACAGAAAACATTTTGATATTTTGGTAACGGACAAATTGACAAAAAAATAAATAAAAGAAACAAAACTATTCATAAATAATACCAGCATTTATCTTGTCATGTCATCTGATAGTAATGCACACTCATTTTTCAATTTCCCATTTTAAGATGCTAATATTTCTGCTCCAGCCAACACAGTCTACCTCTCTGTAGAGGCAGTTGGCACCAAACCATCGCCTATATTTCCAAAAAGTTGCTTAGTGAGTGAATTCACAGGAACATCAATAAATTAATTAATAATTCAGGGCGAGCATCTTGCTCAGGAGTTTGCCCGTGTATATGCTGTTTACAATGACTGGGCTAAGTGTATATCCAAGATATTACAGGACAAGTGAATTACTTTTTCTCACATTGTAGTATGTTTTGTTTTCAAGGGAACATTTGCATTAACTACATCTATTTACAAGCGTAAGACCAGATATTTCAGATGACGATTAGACATTTCTCTTACATAAGATACTGTAGCAATACCATGTAAACGCACTGCTAGAGGGGTCATCTCTGCCAGCCAATCAGTGCCTGCCTAACCCCGATTGGCTGTTAAACAAATAATCCTCTGCTAGACACGGACGTAACCTCGCCTAATCAAAGGCCGCGCTCTTGAAATGGAGTCATTGGCTGAGCATTTGTGCAACCCAGTTGGGAGGACAAGCCACACCTGCTCCAAATGACCCCCGAGCTCTCTGCCACTGTGTGTTTCAGGAGAGCCAGAGCACTGAGAGCTACTGGGCTTCCTTCATTTGAGCTGGCTGGCACGAGTTGGCCTGAGAAAGCCATCACCCCCCCCCCCCCCCACACACCAAGAAACTGTTGGACTCCTCCCTGAAAAGGGAAGATTATCCTGGCACTGCTGGTGCCTCTCTACGCTTGTTGTCTGCCAAGTAAGGCAGAGCTGGAACCAGCGGGTGTTCGCACAGCGGTGTCACAGATGTTGTGTCCCGGCCTGACCTTTCAGAGTGCACAAGCTGTTAAAGCTACAGTCTGGAATGTGCCAGTTTGCGTACACGGTAAACCGCTTACGGTTGGTAAGTGTTAAGAGGACACTTTAATACCGTCTGCTTATCCTCTGTGGTGGACCAACCACTGCTGTTTGACCTAAAGGTGTCTCTACCTGTGCACCAACCGACACCACTTTCCTGCAAATGTCACACCTAGGCCCCAGATTAAAGAACTGCTTCCGTCTGTTGCCAGTGAACTGAATCAGTATTATAGTTCCTCATATAGCGATATAGTAGTGAATTGGACATTTATTTACATTACAAAAAGTTAGAGATTGTAGCTTTAAAACACTGCGAGGAGTTTTGCAACAGTTTCCCGACGTAATGACTACTTTTACCATTGGCCCATAGCCTCGTCACACAGGGGTCAGCTTAACAGAAACATGGACTGATTTGGAAAAACTCCTCGTAGTGCCATTTATTTCCTATTTCCCAAACGGGGGGTCTTTTGGAGATCACACAAATTACTTCAGAGATTATCCTAGAGCTTTCTTCATCACTAAGTGGGTTTTGTTCTCGCTAGCTGAGTCACCGACAGCGAGGTACGAAAGGTTTGGTCCCAACTGCTCCATGGAGTTATGTAGAAAATATACATTCACGGAGTAGAAAACATCAAAGAAATACTGCCGGGATAGGAGGAGAGAGAGAGAACGAGAGAGAGAGAGAAACAGAGAGAGCGAGAGAGAGGTAGTGGTACAGCATGGATGGATAGAAGGATGATTGACCAGAAAAATGCTGCTTGATAGTTCTTTAGCATAACATACACTGTGGTATGTTTAAACAATGCACTTTTGTCACCCAAGCACAATAACCTACATAGCCTGCCCGATAGAATGCAATGTGAGCTTTTATGTGCACGCCAGATTCTGTTAGTGTGTGTGCGCGTGCGCGTGTCATGTGTGTTGTGCAATCATACGTGTGTGTGCGGGGGGGGAAATCAATGTGTCTTTGACAGACATGGTAACACATTATCCAAGTGTCATCCAGACCTTTATCTAGTCTATGCTAAGATACAGCAGTCACACACACACACACACACACACACACAGTCTCTAATTAGCTGACAGCCGTTGTTAGTTTAAGGCCACTAACCAAACCCACACCACAGCTCTAGACTTGTAGAGAACATCGTCTGGCATTACAGAAACACACACCGAAATTGTATACCGGTTGATTTTGTAGTTCCCAACTCTACAAAACTACAACTCCCAGCGCCCAGGGTGCTGTTCCTGCACCTCACTGAAAACATGTAAACACATACACAGTAGATCGTCGCCGTCTGATGACCTCACAGACCTTTCCACAGCAGCCCCCTTGCTCGCCGGGGATTGGACGGATTCTTCAGTCTCTCGATCCTCCCACAATCCTTTGCTCTCCGACGACCCCGGGGATGTTTCTGGGCTTTTGTTTTGCGCTCCAGTTGGCCACGCCCTGCGTCCGTCGCTCACAGCGACGAGGAGCTCTGGCTGTAGTGTCTCAGGGTGAGCCGGGCGTAGGGGGGGGATGGCGGGGGGTGGGAGGGAGCCGGCGGGAGGTACATGCTCGCCTCCGAGACGGGGGAACCGCTGCTGGACGGCAGGGAGTCCCGGAAGGGCGAGGGCGGAGTCAAGGCCACCAGCTCCTCCTCCAGCTCCGCCCCCTCCAGCGGGGAGCCGCCCAGGCAGGCGGAGACGAGACCCACCCGGGACGGCGAGGCCTGGGGGTGGGGAGGAGGAGGCGGCGGCGGCGGCAGGGGGTAAGGGGACTGAGGGGGCGGCAGGCAGGTTCCCCGGACCCCCACCGCCGGGCCGGACTCCACGGGGGGCAGGGGCTGCACGTCGGCGTAGGTGGTGAGGGTGGGCGGCATGTGGAGCTCGCGGGGCAGCAGATAAGGGTCGGGAGGGTGCGGGGTCGGCGCGAGGTGGGCGTGCACGTGCGTGTGCGAGTGCGTGGGCGAGGGCGCCAGCATCATGCTGTTGAGCTCGCTGATGTTGGCGGTGAAGCGGCTCACCACGCAGCTGATCTGGTCCATCAGCGAGCTCTGGTCGCCGCGGGTGACCACCAGGCCTTTGCCCTCCAGGCCGTTGCCCTCGACGACAACTGAGCCGCCGCAGCCGCCGCTACTGCCGCTGCTGCCGCTGCTGCTGCTGCTGCTGCTGCTGCTGTTGCTGCGGCGACAGCCACTCACGTACGTCGGCACGCCGACAGCGACCTGGGGCTCCTCCCCCAGCCTCTGGCTCACCGTGCTGATGGGGGAGGGCGTCTGGGGCCGGTAGGTGACCGGGAAGCGCTCCTCGCCCTCCGGCAGCTCGTACAGGGTCTTGTCGGCGCCGACCGCGTCCGGGTAGGCGGGCAGGGAGGGGAGGGAGGCCAGGGCCACGTGGGGGGGCAGGTCGCTGCCCCCGCAGTAGCGGCCCTCGGCGGTCTTGGAGAAGGGCTTGATCACCGCCGTCTGGTTGCTCTCCCGCTTCTTGATGTGGAAGGACAGGCGCTGCCACAGGTGGTTGCCACGGGAACTGCTGCGCTCCGCCTGGGCCCAGGACACTGACTTCCCGTTGGAGCTACACAGGAAGCAGAGAGGAAGCAGACAGGAAGCAGACAGGAAGCAGAGAGGAAGCAGACAGGAAGCAGACAGGAAGCAGAGAGGAAGGAGAGAGGAAGCAGAGAGGAAGCAGTCAGGAAGCAGACAGGAAGCAGACAGGAAGCAGAGAAGAAGCAGAGAGGAAGCAGAGAGGAAGCAGAGAGGAAGCAGTCAGGAAGCAGACAGGAAGCAGTCAGGAAGCGGAGAGGAAGCAGTCAGGAAGCAGAGAGGAGAGGAAGCAGAGACGAAGCAGTCAGGAAGCAGACAGGAAGCAGAGAGGAAGCAGACAGGAAGCAGACAGGAAGCAGAGAGGAAGGAGAGAGGAAGCAGA
>JAODLI010002443.1:0-10528 GCA_027575585.1 Percopsis omiscomaycus
CATAAGGGACTGACAAATGATATTATCACTCTCTCTCTCTCTCTCTCTCTCTCACACACACACACACACCTAAAGCAAATGTGCAGCTTGCCGAGTTGGTTAAAAACTAGAGGGGTTAGGTCGTGTTTCATCTTAAATCATTGTGTAACAAATGTTTTATATTTCATCCACTCAGCGGGGTCCTGCAGAATCATCATTAATCAACCAACCACGTCACATGCTCATTTAATTGGCTACAGAACTACAAAGTGCTTGGTGTTGCAACATAATAAGAAGACCAAATTCATTTTGGCTTTGCTCTGATCAATACAGGCAACCCATGCAAGGTCCAAAGCCCGGCGTGAGTGAGACCATGGTTGTAAACAAACACTACTTCATTGATTCAGAAGGATCTTTCACATGACATATGCACGCACGCAAACACACACACACACCAAGGAAGATGAAGGAAACTTGAGTCCTGCTCAAGTTCACTCAACATGTTGGGGGGGGGGCGATATTTTAGCTCTGTAAAGAGTGGACAGTTGCAGCTACTGAACACTCAAGACAAAACAATGGTGTATGTATTTTGATGTCCACTCGGCATCTATTTTGTCTTGCCCGATGGGAGGAACAGGTGTCGTTTATTTCCATGTGAAATGTGGGCCTGTGCAGCCCTTTGAGACTCTCATGTGATTAAAGGGCTATATAAATAAACTTGACTTGACATGGTTTCCTAACACTGGTTTCAACCACAAGGGCAGGTTGGAGCACAGATTGAGGAGTGTAACATTTAAAAAGGGTAATGTGGGACTAATAAATAGCAAACTAATAAATACTGATTCATTATCGCACTAGTTATTACTTTATAACCCCTTTGACATTAGTCTCTTTCCATCTTAGTGCTTTGTGTGGCAATGCCGTACAGACGCACAAACATCGTCACTCCAAATACTGAACTTTATATTCAACACAATTAAAGCCTCTCAATAGCGGGAGAGGAATAAAACTGCAAACAGCCGGAGCGGAGTAAAAAATAGTTAATTCTTTAATAAAAAATACATTTATAAATTCGGCAGCATTAACTTTCCTTGCACAAATATATATCAACCCAGGGACATGGAAAGACAGAAATCCCAACTGTACAAAAACTATCTAAAAAAAAAAAAAAATAGCTTTTTAAGGGAACAGATACACGCAAATGAATAACAGAATAACAGCAAAACAACATCAACAGTGAAAATATGAAGAGTTTCTGAAGAGAAGACCAAAAAAGAACAATAATTAGACTTTAAAAACACCAGAAAAGGAGAACATGGTTTCAGTTGATCACAATTCAGTCCTTCAGTAAAACATCAACAGCAGCATAGTAAAAAGAAAACATAAAATAACACAGCACATCAACGCAGGGGAGGAGACCCTTGAATAAGTATGAACCTAATCCCCCCCAAAACCCCTTTAGTCCAAATGTCCAAAGACATTAGGAAATATTCCGTCTACACACCATTCATATCAATTTAACAATTACCATTAGGTCATTTAGCAGACGCTTTTATCCAAAGCGACTTACAATTACATGGTGCTATTACATGGAGCAGATAGGGGGTTAGGCATCTTGCTCAAGGATGCTTACAGGTAGGCCAACTCTGGGGCTTGAACCCATGACCTTCCGGCTGGGAGTCCAACACCTAGACCACTAGACTATCCTGCCCCCACATTTCTACTCAAAACACTCCAAGCCTTGCAAGCCCACACGTTTTGTGTTCACTCGGCTGATTAGACCTCTTGTCGGGACTGTGGCCGTCCAATTAAAATCAAAAAGGCGAGAATCAAGTGTGAGCATCAGCCAGGGATGTACAGTAGATGCTCCCAACACTTACTAATACTCGGCAGCGGGGCGAGGGCGTTCTTGAAAAGCTCGAGTGTCACAATCGCAGAAGCTCCGGCCTGGAGTCGCGCCCTCGAGTACACATCAAACGCACCCCATGGACAGACCCGATCACGAGGTCTAATCAGCCGAATTACCTCAAAACAGCCGTGTGGGTTTAAGTGACCGTGATTAACAACGCCGGTTGTTTGCTTCTCTATGCAATTGATTATTGGGGCTACATTATCACACACACACACACACACACACACACGATACTGACGATTTGCATGGCACTGGCTGATGTACAGACTAAGAGGTTGCAGGTTCAATAGCAGCCATATTGCACACAGGAGAACACGGTTTTGACCGAGGCAGCATTCCATACCTACATATCAGACTCCTTTTGAGTATATTTCACATGAAATATGCACATCTGTTACCTCAATTAAAACTTTTCCCGGAAGCGTGCGAGGTTCTGTATGAAGCTGTGCGAAGGCATGAGTTCTCAGTGGATTTTAATAAAGGAGGTATGTTTTTTTTTTTTTCATACATAATTAGGTGTTAGGTATTTCCTTTGCTCTTTTCTAAACATACCCGGGCAGTTTAATGCAACTTCATTAACAAGCGCTTTATTTATTAAGTGTTATCCTGAGGGCCTAACTGTGATGTAAGGCTAGGCTGCAAGCCTCAACACATGCAGAAAATACCATTTTGGCAGGACAGCTTTTTAGCTGATGCACAGTGGTTCTACTGTATATTGGCATAAACAGTAGTACCTTGATGGGAGCAATAAGAAGTCTCTCCTGAGACCCGGGGTAGTTTCCATTATCCAATAGTTAGTGGCTTCTATTGGGCCTATATATAAAATAAAAAAAAGCCAGTTCAAAGGGGAACATTAACATTAATTAAAAATGCCTAGAAGAGTACGAGAAAACTAACCCTAACCAAAAACTTTTGTTTCTAAAAGGATCAAAACATAAATATATTAAAACAGATGATACAATATTTTGTACACACAGTATTTGCTGCAAATATATACACCTAAAATGTGTTCCTAATAATATTTTATTCTGCATGTATGCATAATACATGCCAAAGATGGATAATAAATATAAATCAAATGAGTTGTTCAAATTGATATAGAATTTTAACTAGGAACAGCGGTGTAGGGTAGATAGACTCTTTTCACAGTGCTACCGATAAGGGGTCCGTACGTTTCTTTTTTCTTCCTTTCTAGTCCTTAAACAGAGAAATCTGATTCCACACAACTTCTACCTCCGAGTTTATTTGGTTTGAAGAAACACTGAACAAGCAGTGTGCGCACCCGCCCACACCTGAATAAGTCTCATTAGCCCCATTAAAACACCTGAGCGGACACGGACTTCAACAATTCAAACGGGACAGGAAGAAAGTGGATCCCTCATCGGGTCACTTGTGGAAAAGGTCCATTAGAATTCAGGCACATTGACTTTGAACTTTGTGCCTGGGCTTCAACAGAACACCTAGCATCCTTTACTTGTCCAACTGCAGTGTGTCGTGCAGATAGCCAACCCTCTGAATGTCAGGGGAGGAACTTCCCTGAGTGTTGAGGAGGTGACTTGGTGGTTAAAAAATAAATACGTCTAAGCATTACGACCAGGACATAATTTTCCCCCCATAGGCTTTTGAGGAGCAGTCGATATCCAATGTAATATCTATCTCCAGTCAAAAGCAATAACTGTCAACAGGCCAAATTACTTTCTTAGCAATATGACAGGCAGACACAGAATGAAATGCCCTTTTTCTGCTATACAGTCTGCTATACAGTCTGTGTTGCAGTGTTTGTGTGTGAAGTAGATATAATTTCTGGACGCGCTAAGAAGTGCTAATTCCATTATCTAGTGCCTTAAAGAAATAAAGATGTTCTCCTATATTTACGCAAATTATTACAATATTTTTAACACCAATTGGTATTTCTTTTTTCCTGGCAAATCTTCACTTTATGCAAGTAAGACATTTAATGAAATTTAATGAAATTGTGCCAATTCCCACTTCTTTTTTTTAAAACTATTCCTATTTGTTTGAGAGTATTCAACTCTCCTCACTTTCTGAAAAGCACGTTTCACAAATCTATTGCAAAAATAAAGTGGAAAATGATCCTCCTATATGGTCATCAGTGTTTCTGTGGCCGTAAGTCTTCCAGAACTGGGCTAGTATTTGTTAGAGGCTGAATATGATAAAGCCACAAAGTAGTCCATTCTTTAGTGCCACTTCATTTAAAATGTGCTTAAATCTTCCATTTGCATCCCAATTCTTCTAATAGGATCTGTGCATCAAGAGTCATAATGGGTGGAGCCAGAACAGGCTCCACCCTGTTGTCGACCTTTGTTGAAGATAAGAGTCCAAGTCAGAACACAGCTGTGAAGTGATGTACCTCACCGTCTGGAAACAGAAGGAACATTCACAGCAAAACGATTTAAGATTTAGATTCAAATTAACCAGATTAATTTAAAACTGAATTAGTTTTAATTTATTCCCTACTCCCAGCTGACAGGTCGTGGGTTCAAGCCCCAGCAGTTTGAGATCCTTTGATATATTGACCGATAGTGACCTGACATCCTGTATTAATTCAATGGCCAACAGATCACTAGCCTTGTGGCTATGTCACTCAACTACCACAAGGGGGTGCTAATTCTCATCATTTCAGTTAGGCCGCTTTAAGAACGAAACTAGACCGCTACGAGAACCGGCGCTCCTCTTCGTACCTCTGTCGGGTGGTGGAGCCGTAGTTATCCAGCAGCTGAGTGCTGGCTACTTCCAGGTTCCAGTCACACATTTCCAGCAGCTTCACACACTCCGACCGGCTCCTGAGACCCAGACAGAACAACTGCTCCACCTGCGGAGGCAGCGATGGAGGAGTTATGGACGGAGGCCAAGTATAGGGGAGGGTGGGGGCGGGGGGCAGTCAGAAAGGGGGGCAGGCAAAACGAGGGAGGCCCAGAGTGGAGAGAACGAAACAGTCCAGGACTCAGGAGTCATTTTAAAAGTGTATGTGGAATTTAGAATGCGTTAGGAGAGGAACAAAAGAGAGTAGAATGGGAGATTATCAACACTGGATATGGATAGGCAACCTTTCCCGGGTGGGTTTGTTCTGGACCCGAGTAGATGAACACTGGAAATATGACTAGAGTCTCTAACGCCCTTTTTTTTAAAACCTAATGCTACAGTATTCATTTATGAAACACAATGATTGTCGCTCTAACAGGTGCAGCTAACATAGCGGAGTCAGGGAGATGTCAATCAAGCAGCTGTGTACACGCCCACACAGCCCTGAGACGACACCTGTGCGGGCGGACAGGGGCTTTAAAGTCAATCATACCATAATGTCCAGTTCACTGCGGTGAAGGCTACTGAAATGGGTTTGATGCTGCAAATTGAGGGACTTGTCTGTGTACTACTGTGTCCTTGAAAAGCCAAATACAGGACAAAGAAAGTGACCACTCTGGAGGACCGATACATAATGTTACGTGCCGTCACCATTTCCTGTAGCAAGGTGCAGCTTTGGGAAAAAACAGTACAATGGGCTTCTAAAGCTTTTTAGTTTGATGAAGCAAAACAATAAAGATCTCATAAGAGCTGGAGCAGCAGAAAAAAGCAAGCGGTTGGATTTTTGGTTCTCCTTTTTGGTTCTCTTTTAAAAACAAGGTTACAAGAGCAGGAGACGGTAGAAAAAGGTAGAAAAATTGTGTTTGTTTTTTCTTTATTGTCCTATTTACTGTACTGTATGGCCGTGTAATTGCATATGCCTCTTAGGAAGGAATGTAATGGTTTATTTCATGGACAGATTTTATTTTTTGATAGTTTATAGTTGGTAATGCCCTGTTGTGCACCGCTACGATATAAGAGATTTGATATTTAATATGAATCAATAGCGTGAGTACACAGCCCACACTGGACACGCTGGGTTTTGCCATTTAGCCAACCGCACTTGACTGTTGCTTGATTGCAGTGGTGAGCTGCAAGGCCCTTCAACCCCTTCGGAGAAGGGGTGACAAAAACGAGACACGAATAAGTTATTCATAAGTTACGTAACCCGCTTTTTCCCACTTTCATACAAAACATGCTATTATCGTCTCACAAATAAACGTCACACAATACATACATTTGAAAAACACGCGAGTCTTTGTCAACCAATCAAAACTGCTCATTTACACAACGTAGCTGTACGCTCGTACGAGCCCCTTCTCCTGAATGTTGAAGGGTTCTGCCGTGGTTTTTTTATAAGGGCGAAGTGACGGAAAATCTGGCAAATCAAATTGACGAATTGCTAAATATTCCATTATGATGGTCTGTGAAAGAGCTTCAAAAACGGGCGGGGGGGGGGAGGTCGGTCGTGGGCGGGGGCGCGGCCGGTTTGCCACTGCTTGCTCGAGTCCCGAACTTACCTTGAGGTAGTGCACGGCGTTCTGGACATTCCAGTTGTGGTTCTGCAGGGCTGCCTGACACTGCTCTGTTGTCACACCGTGAACCCCCTCCTGCACCTGAGACACACACATACCTCTGTCAGCCGTCAGCTGTCAGCCCCCCCCCCCCCCCAACACGCTCTCCTTCCACCATTAGCGACTCCCGTTGGCACTACGTCTAGGTCTGACATCTGCTACGGGTGCCACACACACACACACACACACACACACGAGCGCGTTTCAAAACATTTTCCCCAGGATAAATGAATGCCAGTCAACTGAATACTGTTAATAACTGAATACTTCAATTTGAGTTTTCTTTTCCTCAACCTGTGTCCCTTTGTATAAAGACCGCCCTTTTTACTATAGATACCTCTTTAAAATCCTTTTGAAATGAGATTATTGGCTGTTTAAAAGGGTTACTTTTAGTTACTTTTAGTTTACCATTTAGTTTCTTTTTAAGGCAATTGGGTCAATGCACATTTTCTCACTACATTTGACAGAATGACCATCTGATTGAATGATTCTACTGTACCTCTCAGTCCCTTTCATACGACGAAAAAGGTAGTTTGAAACGTGGTTTGTGCTGAATTTTACTTATTGGCCTTCAGAAGCCACTCTTCTGTTATAGAAATTACATTTTGTCGTTATACAATCAATCATCATTTTCTTCTTACATTGAACTGCAGAGGGAGTGTCACACAAATTGCACGCCAATTCCTTCTGAACGTTTTTCCTTACAGACACACGCCGGCACACACAGCTGGTTAAGAATGACGTTCTGTTGCCCCCTTCAGTTCAATATTGGTATGGGCGTCTCACACAAGCACAAGGCACAGTGTGATGTTTCATCATATGGAGGAGCGGAGGCTCCTCTTGTCCGGATGAAAAGAAAACAACAACCTTCAAATGATCCCACAGGATTAGCATAATCGTTGCCTGGGGGCTACCATCTTAGGCCCCCGTGCACACAGGACGTCCTAAAGTGGAAAAATAGCTGTTGTTTTAAAAGGACGGATGAAAACCTACTTTAGGTTAAATCCACAGCAAATTGTAGGTTACAGACACCGCTAAGATGCCCCCCCTTCACTTTCTGATTGGGCGATCGTTCTAAATATTACATTGATGAGCTGCGCTTATCGTCAAAAGTGGGACCATGTTTAACTTGACACGGCGTGTTAAAAACGCGGTGCTCGCGGTTCGCCGCGCTGAAAGAGCAGCCAGCCGCGACGTGCCGGGTCAAACGCGTGTTCACGTCGGCAAACAATTAGAGCGCGTCCTCAAGCATCATCGCGGTAACCTATTGTCGTGCTGAGATTGCACTGTAGGTTGATTACACCGTTGAACAGTGGGGGAGGACTCTTTGACGCAAGGACGCTCTGATTTGATCCAATTTATGGAAAGCAATCAGAGTCAGTCGAAGGCAGACAAAGAACAACGCCGTTAGTGGGATATAGAAGCAACACGCCGCCGGCTGCTAATATCAATTTCAGAGAAAAGGAATGCTAAATAAACACTCTTAATCACAGAAGCAATGCAATCACTAATGACTTGGTTGCTCATTAGCACTTTAAACGGTGGGGGGGGGGGTTAATGTACACTTAATGTGAGAACTCAACAACCAATCATAATCAAAGCTAATGAGTAACTCACCCTTCTGACCCGGTCAGCAGAACCGCCCTCTCCGTCGGTCCCGCCCGGCGCCACCAACCCTTCTGAGCAGACCCTGGGAAGGCTGACGGACGTCCTCATCCCGGACCACAGCCCGCCCAGCCTGTCTCCGCCGCCGCCGCCGTTGTTGTTGTTGTTGGAGGACGAGTTAGCCTTGAGCTCGCCGGGCGAGGCCAGCCCCAGCCCCGGGCCCAGCCCCAGCCCCGGGCCCTCTCCCTGGGCGTTAGCTGGGATAGTCTGGCTGTGGACCACCAGGGGTCTGACGGTGGCTGTGTTGGCCTGGCGCGCGGGGAGCCCCTCGGCCTCCAGGAGGAAGCGGTCGTAGCGGTGGAGGTACGGGGGTCTCTCGGGCAGGAGGTAGTAGTGCGTGTTGCTCACTTTGCGGCCGTCGCGGACGATGGGGAGGATGCAGGGGCCCTTGGTGCCCGAGGGGGCCCGGCCCTGGGCCTGGATGACTTTGGGAGCCGCGTATTTGGGGTCCGAGGCGAAGCTGTGCGTGGTGGGCATGGCCCGGCCCGGGGAGCTGGAGAGGTAGGAGCTGTGGCCGGGGCTGGAGGAGTACGCCCTCTGCTGGGGAGAGCCCACCACCACCGCCACCCCCGGGCCCATGGGGCTGGGGGTCCTGGAGCCCGACTGGGACAGGGGGTCCCTGGGGGGGACCTGAGGTGGTCGGTCGCGCCCGGGGCCCGGGACGTCCTGGGGCGCCGTCGGGGACAGGTCCCACGACCGGCGGACGGGCGCGTAGTCGCCCCTCTTGACGGGCCGCGGGGGGATGGGGACGCGAGGGGGGACCTGGGGCTTGTCCTCTGCAGAGGACAGGACCGCCTGCCGGTACACGTCCTGAGGCTGGGGGGTCTGGGGGGTCTTGGGGGACGAGGCCAGGCCCTGCGAGGGCACCTGAAGCCTCCTCATGCACTCCTGCTGGAGCTCCTGGAAGATCTGGGCCGACTGGGAGAAAGTTGTAGACGGGCCCTGGCTGAGCTCGGTGGGCAGGAAGAGGTTGTCCTCCAGACCCCCGGGGAGGGAGAGCTCCACATGGGGGGTGCGAGCGTCACTGTGCACCTCCTCCTCCTCCTCCTCCTCCTCCTCCTGCTGGTGGTCTGCACTGGTGATTGAGCTCACCTGAGGGGGAGAGGAAGCATTCAGGCAACGCCTGCTGTATGTTCGACTCACATTTACTCTATTTAGTTCTGCCTATCCTGTGGCGGAACAGACAAACAGTGCCGTTTGAGCACCACTGACATTCCGGAAACGTTGCACCTGGACACTTGATTACAAAAAACGTACAATTACAATCAGGTCATTTAGCAGACTCTTTTATCCAAAGCGACTTACATTTACATGCTGCTATTACATGGAGCAGATAGGGGTTAGGCTCCTTGCTCAAGGATGCCTACAGGTAGGCCAACCCTGGGGCTCGAACCCACGACCTTCTGGCTGGTCCAACGCCTAGACCACTAGACTATCCCAACTTCTTCTAGCATTACCTCCATCGGCAACACATGGCAGTTTACAGACGCGTTTATATGAAAAACTATTCCTTTAAGGTAGATTCAGTATCTTGTTGTTGCATTAAGAACTAAAAACGTGGTACCTCCATGTCGTCTTCGTCTTGAGCCACGACGTCGTAGGCCGGCGGCGGAGGCAGGGGTCGTGCGTCCCAGTCTACCACGGGCGTGGGGTGGAGGGGGCGGGGCAACGACCTGGAGGGGCTCTGGGGCGGCGTGAGGTCCAGGATGTTCTCCGCCTCCAGCACCAGCCGGGCCAGCGAGGGGATCACCTGGATCTCGACGACGGGGGAAGGGGAGGGCGCGGGGGGCGGGGACTCCTCCCCAAAGTCTATGAGCGACACCTCGCTGGTGGGGGTGTGGCCCGCGCTGCGCCCGCCCCCCGTCCCGTGTTTAGAGGCGGAGACCCACGCCGCGGGCCTGAGCTTGAGTCCCCTGAGGGAGCTGGCTTTCCGTAGCGATGACCTCTTGAGTCCCGCAGACGTCAGCTCTTCGTCCTCGGCCACGGGGTCGTAGCACGGCTCTGGAGAGGCAAAACCACGCGGGTTACCTTTGGTTTGAGGATCCTTTTAGTGATCCTTTTATGTTGGAATACTGGGGAAAACACTTGACTGTATAGTTTTCCTCAGTCCACTCGCTGACGTTCGAGAGGAAGCGTTTTCTTTGGTCGCTGATTTAATGAATCAGGTTTATCTTTCTTTTTTTCCCCCCTTCCTTTCAACCTCCCTTGGCTTCCACTGTTTCTCAAAAACATACGTCAATGAAGCTGGTTGAAGTGCTCCTCTCCTGCTGAGTTGAGTTGAGATACAGTGGAAACCAGAGGGGTTTTTACTAAAGTTCAAGTATGTGCAGTCCACAAACCACACTCCACAACCACATGCCTTTTTTTTATTGAAAATAATAAATGAATAAATAAAGAATAAAGAATAATAAATTCAGTTTGTTATTCAAACCCTTAGCACTCCTGTTAGGGGGGGGGGGGACAGAGATAGAGAGAGAGATAGATAGATAGATAGATAGAGAGATCGATAGATAGATAGATAGATCGATAGATAGAT
>JAODLI010002444.1:0-10527 GCA_027575585.1 Percopsis omiscomaycus
GGGGGGGGGGGGTGGTATTGTGTCAGCTGACAGAGCGCTTGGGGGGAAAGGTGCGGGTGGTCTTGGCGTTTTTTGACAACTCCAGATGGTGTAATCTCCGGGATATAGCAGTGAAAGCACATAACTGTAGACTGGATATTGAGCCGCTGACATTGGTTTGAGGGCCGCGCTACCTGCCACGGGCCTTTATACCACGCCACTGGTCTCATTTGCATTCCACCTTTCGCTGACTCCAACGAAATTCACGTATTCTTGTACATATGGTACTTCAGTTTTATAACCGGAGTAACTGACCGGGCACATTTACACACCTGCTATTTAAATTAGATATTGAGGATTGACAATTATGCACAAGTCCTCTGCGTAACAGTTAACCGTACATTTAACCGGTAAACGGCAATATAAATCTCAGTTGTGACACAGTTCAGGCCTATATCATAAGCATCTTTTGTTTGCCACTGCAACAAACCAATCCTGAATTCCCCTGAGGGATTAACAATTAATCTTAATTTTATCTCAATGTGTTTATTCACTGTGTATTCACTATGGTCTATTCAAACAAAGGTTAAATACAAATGCGTGCAAAGTGGCAAACCATGAAAAACGGTGAAGAAATGGAGAGCAGGAAAGAGAGAGAGGGAGGGCGATAACGAGAAACAAATTATTTTTGGGAGGATCTCCAAGCATTCCCGTCAGTCACTCTCGTTATCATCCAATTGTCTGAGAAGGGCTACTCCACCCGGCATAGGGGAACACAAGCTGGCAGCCACAGCACTGTGGTACAAGCCAAATCTCATCCGCTGAGCGAATGCTCCTGGCCGAGCCCCGTTTGCACTGCAGATACCTTGTGAGCACTTCAGACTGTAGCGACTAAAAATAGACTCTCAATTCTTATCTTCAACTGAAGTTGTATAATAGGGCCTTTGATGTTACAGTTGATCACACACCAGTTACAGTTCAACTGGTGTGTGTTTGATTGTTTGTATGTAGGATTATAGGTATGATAATTAAATATGTTAAATATATTAAATACTGTATAAATATTCACAAACTCAGACCCGGATTTTCCAAGCTCCAAGGTTTGTTTCGCTCTACAAAGAGAGAGTCTGGAAACTCTCCATTCAAAGTCGTTTGTGATAGAGGCGGTGCCAATAGGTGTCCATCAAATCATGAACCTATGATTGGACCACTTGGACCACTCAATAATCAGAACAACAAACATTGGACGGGGATTTTCAAACACAGCTGCTAGCAGACGATTGGACCACCTTCAATTAGCACTATAACCACCATGTACAATTTTCCGGTCAGCACCTACTACCCACCTAGACATTGATTGGCCAGTGGTTCTCTCCTTGGGTCTCAAACAGTTTTGAATTGAGCTGTGCAAAGCGGAGCAAATGTTAGAGACAGAGCTTGCAAAACCTTACAAAAATCATTCCTTTTCTGAAGCACTTTGTGACCTTATGTGGGATTTGCTTTGCAACAAATATGGCAATTTCAATCGTAACAAATGAGTCATGAATTCTGTGTTCCCAAAGCAGCTCATATAATATCAAGCTAATGTAGGCCTACTATTATTATTCCATCTCATACCATTGTGACAAAATATGAGATGCAATAGTACATGGATACATTAAGGAAGACATGAATTCCAATGCAATTTTGCAGTGTCATGGTCGGTCACCTGATATTATAATGTCCTGTTTTAGGCAGGGTGTTTCCATGTGTATACATGTATAGGCCTAATACGTGAGCAGAAATCATCCAATCGGTTAGGAACCCAGCAGCACGATTGGACGAAGCACACATCAACACACATACTTGCATGCAAATGGACAGATGTTTTTCTGTATGATCCCTTAGGACAATAGATAGACACTACTTCTATATAATAATTCCTTACATTAAAATGTTGCTGCTACAAAGATATATCTTTTGCCAAATAAGATGGGAGTGTAACACATTTTATCTAAATTCTATTAATCTCCAGTAATGTCATTGACTTCACCACATCTAATATACATTTGAAAGTGTCTAGTGAACTATTATTCTGGCAAGGTTGCTAATGTGCTTCACTATAAATATTTAGGTGGAAAGAATATTATTTGTGCTATGCAAAAAAAATTTAACATGGAAGCGCTGCTTGCAGAAACTTCTAAATGGATTCATCCTTGGTTTTAACAGAAAACCAAAGATACTGCATATAAAATGATTCACAGGTTTAAAAGAAAATAAAAGGTGTGGTTCAAAAAAGGCACTTGTTGCTCTAATGAAGTTCAAATCATCCATGTGACGTCTTTGCTACAAAGCAATACATTTTCCAATTTTCATCAGTCATCTCAGGAAAAAAATAACGTAATAATAGTGCATGTACTCAGCCACAAGATGTGCACAAATCCTTGCAAAACAAGTAAAATGATCATGCTACCACAGACTGAAAATCATATTGTATCTCTGTTGTTTGGACATCAATAGGCATCCTCTTGTATTATTGTTTTATTGGCCTAAGTGACGCAGTGATGCTCTAGCCTTTCATCATTACCTGATACCCAACACAGCATCAGCTGTCTGCCCTTGTTATGGCCTTACCGTAAAGAGATGCGAAAGACAAAAGCCTACATTATTGGCTGAGATCACATCTGTGTACTTCCTATGGCGAGAAATCAATGCGCATAACACCCAGAACCCCGCAGAGCTCGACTGCCAGTGATTACACCTGCTGTCAATAGAATCAGCTGGGCTACGGTAAAGATGATGAAAGAATAGGTACCTTCATTTTCGACCCTCCACATCCTTATTATTTTCTTTACATCCCTACAGCCACACATCTCATCTGATTTTGTGTTGTGGTAAAAAATATAAACAACTTCTATTGGCGACCAAGGGAGAAATGTCTATGTAGCTTTTCCTCCACCATTTGCTGTACATGTAGCTGCAGACACAATTTAATGTTACGTAGGAGTGTGAATGTGGAAGCCACTAGAGGTGTAGTGGTGCCTGGAGTTTTTTGGCTGGTCCAGCAAAGGATAAACATCCTGTGTTATAAATAGTGGCATGTAAGACTACTTCTGCTGTGTCTTGGAAAAGTAGGAAAGTATAGTTCTGATGACCAACCAATCAGAGACATTTCAGCAGTGACAGTGTGGTCTGGGATTTCCGAAAGAAATTAAAAATGTATATTATTGTCTTCCAAATAAAGGTTTTTTTCTACAGTGATTATTGATTTGTCAGCTGTAATTTCATTTTCATTACTCCAGAAATGTGTATTTATATATAGAGGGTAATATGTTTGTATAATCTGCAGAGGCTGTGTATTGGCTCAACCGTTCTCGACCACTCTCGCTCTCTCTTAAGTTTGCAGGCTCTGCTCCTCAAAAAGGTGGGGGGTAAAAGCACTGCTTTTCCCCTTGGTTCAATTGAATGCAAACCATTTTAGCAGTTGGCACATCCATAGCCCGTTTACATATTCATAAAAATGGGTATGGAAAAGCATTGGGTCTCTTTACATTTGGGGCATGGTTATGTCGCTCAGAAGACAACAAAGGTGACTGCGTCACAGCCAGCATGGTAAAGGGAGGGTTGAGTGGTTGTAAAAAGACACTGACCGCTCTGCCTGCACACTATCAATTTGAATACGGATACTTTTACTGGTCACAGGAGATGTCAGTTGACATGTTCTAATCAATAGTCAAGTATGGCTTTACCAAGTAGCGAAAATGGAAGGGGGAAACTCTGATACATTAGAAGTGGGTATATGCAATGCCGACAGAAAACTCAGGGCCTTTCCTGCCGTCAAAGTGATGTCTATGTTCCAGGAGCTGCTTTGTAATTTCCACGACCTTTTGAAGTCAAAGAGCACTACAGAATAAGAAATTATTGAGAAAATATTTATCAAAAGGTTTACAATTCATGTCTTTTAAGAGAGCACATTTCTATCAGTATGTGAAAGAACAGTGGCTTACCAAAGCCAGAAATGAATACATTTCAAGAACACTGTAATATTTATAGTTTTCAGTTATATACATTTTTCACCAACATAACACCTCTTTTTTGTGACTGTGAGGTTTGGACCAAAGCTTCAAAGGGAAGATTCTCGTGTTTTTCCTACAACCACAAGCGATCCTTATCTTTAAGCTCTTTTCATTAATTCCTTCCACTAACAGGATTAGTGGCCTGCTATAGGGTGAACACACATTTAAGCATTCAAAATTATCAAGAGCTACAAATGCCTTTCAGGGATCTCCAGCCACACCTGCAAGCAACATTGTGAATAACCTGCAGTGAGTAAAGCTCGGGTCCAAGGGGTGGTGTTAGCAAATAAGTGTTCTACTCCACAGCCTGATAGATAATGCAATGTATGGATGTTTCATAAGAGGAAGGTCATTGTGATTGTATTATTTATTCAGTTTTGTCTTCTTCGGGTGTGTTGCTTATGCCCAGACTACCCTGAATGTGTTTGTGTGTGTGTTTGAGTGAAAAACTGCTATTATCATGTCAGTAAATCATTTAAAATGTTACAGAAAGACTAGCCTAATGGGATGCATAGCCTACTGTAGTTCACTTCACACCTCTGGAATTGGCATCTGTGTGAAATTGTCTGCTTTGTCTCTATGTGCAAGCAAGGGCCTAACCATGGTATAGTTATTGTGTGTTAGGGGGGGAATGCGCACATTTAGAACATAGTTTTAAGGACTACATTGACCATTTGAATTCACATTTAAAGGAATAGTCTGTGATTTCTCCGAGATCGCGGCTGCCCCGCCATATAGTTTTATTTTGGTTGCCAGTTGTTGTCAGTTGCTTACTGTTTACTGACTTTAAACACACCTACCAATTATAATTATGCCTTTTGCCTTTTAGTAGCGAATAGGATAGCTTCCATTGGGGAAAAATGACATTCCTTTCCGATCTCGCTTGCTATCAGCCTGCTGGGAGAATGTTTAGAAAGTTTCTGGCAAAGTAGCGAGTATCATGACCTTTGCAGGAAGCAAAGACCTGCTTCCTGCTTCATCAATGTATGTCACACTTCTCTCTGAGCACGTGTTAGAAAATCTCTCTGCATCTGGACCTCTCAGACTGATTATCTGAGTTGTTTCCTCATCAGTGTGTGTGCGTGTGAGTGTGTGAGTGTGTGTGTGTTGTGCGTAGCCTATATGTACAGTATATGCACTTGTGCTGCATGCTGTCTGTTTCTCTTGGCATTCTTGGTAGCATTGTTATCAGCACAAGTGCTGCTGTTGAGATATAAACAGCAGTCAAATTGAGAAGGTCTGCAGGAGGCTGTTAATGGCACAGCTGTATGTTGAACACACTCAACCCTGTAGGGAAGAGGATCACAACGCTTGTTTTAAACAAACTACTAATTAAACGTAACCGCCAGTTGGTTATTACAGTGGATATGGCGTATTTTATCTTCAGTCAATTCAAGGTTATTTATATAGCTCCTAATCACATTGCAGTCGCAAAGGGCTGCACGTGGAATATAAACAACACCACCTATAAGTTATCCTCCCATCGGGCAAGAAAAATATTCCCTACACAGCCACTTGGGAAATAAAAGGAAGAATCCTTGGGAAGGGACCACAAAAGGAGAACTCAGCCTTGCTGAGATTTGTAGGCACATGCTGGGTGTACAAGACTCAGCCGATGACATTCAATATAGAAGAAGAATAATTAAGCACTTGAGCAAACATAACTTAATTTGGAGAAAAAGTAGTAGAATACTTGAAACTAAAAGCAGTTACAGGCTCTTTTTGCAAGATATCATGCATTAAATAAGCTATAAACAGCTACAGTCCCCTGGGGCAAACTGTAGTGGGGAAATGAGTGTTTCAACATGAGTGCAACAGATTCTGAATCACATTTTCAATCTGGGGCACACAACTGAGCACAGCGATAGAAACTCACATGTACAGTACCTCTCCTTAAATCAAACTTGCAGGCTTTAAGACATGTTTCTGATAATCTGATCTAGCGATGTGGTCACACTACACTTTTACGTTCCATTTACTCAAATTCAAATGCATGCAAAACAAGTATCGGAATCGCTCTACAAAAGACTTTTAGTCTTCACTCTGGATTTCAGCCAATTATAAAATACAAACTAAAGCTACAGTACATGGTTAATGTGTCACACAAACCCAGGGCAGATACTATAGACATTCTATTATTTGTACATTTGTATTTTGTAAGTATTTTAGCATTTGAAGTTACTGTAGATGGCTAGCTTTAGCTCATTTGCTGTGGGGGATTTTTGTTTGTTTGATTGATTAATATGGTAATGTGACACCCTTAAATTAAGTATTGTCTAGGATGACTACTCTCTGCGAGGGCCTATTAAAATGAGAGAATAAAAATAAAAATGTAATTTTATGAATGGATTGTATTATGCTGAGTCAATTTCACCACATACAAGAGTTCACCAAATACAAGAGCAGTAGGGGCAATATAGCCTAGTGGTCTAGGTGTCGGACTCCCAGCCGGAAGGTTGTGGCTTCAAGTAATTGAAAGTTGCTTTGGATATAAGCATCTACTAAATTACCTAATTGTAAATTGTACAAGAGGATTCTGTTGACGGTTTCTGTAAAAGTAAGACAAGAACCACTAAACTAACCATTGCAACACAGCATGACCTTGGTGAAACTATTTATAATTTACACTTCCTAGGGGGTATTGTTCAAAGGTGCTAATATTCAATCTGAAAAGGTGTGGAACCGTGAAGACTGGTGTCACAAGCCTCTCTCACCTTTGCAACACGAGACTGACATTTCACATCAGGCCAGTTTAAACTAAGAGCACAACATGACACATTAGATGAACTGACTAAGAAAGCCCTAAAGCATTATGCCACGAAGAAGGAAACATTTCTATACTTTGAGCAACTGCGTACTGAAATACTACCGTACAATTAGCTTAATATATCAAAATTACATGTATGAAAAGCAAAATATATCTGGCACATTATTATTATCAATATATTTTTTATTATTATGTGCAAAATAAATATATAATTGAAAAATAATTTCAATTATTGTCTAGTTATATATATTTTTTAAATGTTTACACCTTTGTAATGTTCATGGTTCATGGTAGTTTTATGTACAATAATCATTTGAGACCAAAAAAACCCAAAGCAAACAAGAATGGATATCTAGAATAGAAATTGTCAATAAGGACTGGGAAATAAAAAGAGTAAACCGTACACATATTCAAAGCGAACACTACAAAGGGTTGATAGAAGAGGAGTGTTTGGGTACATGTTGCATATACCATGCAAGCTGCAGGCTCTGTCTGGGATACTCTACACAGCTGGTAATGAGTCCACTCTTTCATTTATTTACCCCGTGCCAGCTTAACAATTTATGAGACGGCCCAGTGTTTGCCTGTAGAGTGTGGACAAATTTCACCTCGTATTTACAGGAGGGGGTTGTACTGTGTGGTTTCCTTTTCACCGTCAGTGCCAAAGTGGCCTTGCGTCTCTAGTTTCACATACGAATGTGTATGAGAGCGTGTGCGCGTGTGTGAGGGGGTTGCACACGAGAATACATCGGTACAAGTGTGTGTGAGAGCAGGAGCTACTGTTTATGTTCTTTAAACTTTGAAGAGCCTGCTGTCGTGGCTACACGTTCGAGAAAATGAAATATTCGTTGAGAAAGACTTAGATAACAGAGAGGCTTCTGACTGACTTCATCCATACGGACAAGCTGAGCAGAGCAGGGGGGCTTTTTACTGTTGGGGTGGGGGGGGGGGGTACAGAAGCGACGTACGAGGAACGTACATCCTCACGCAGCACTCAGAGGCGACGCGAGGCTTCTGACATCACGGGTTGGATTTGACAGTTGTTTTTTTTGTTTTTTTTACATTTCTTGGCTTGCGTGAGCTTGTCTTTGTTCACATGTCCACCCAGCTGTCTCTTCTCTCAGCCTTGTACAAAGCACAGAGGCTTTCATTCTAAAAGGATGTGTGCGAGAGGGGAGCCATTTTGTGTATAACACATTGGGTTTTACTTACGACAACAGCGATTCATGAAGCCGTGCATGCGTGCGTATGTGTGCAAACAATGACATACTGTATTTAGTCCTGCCTCCTCCAGCTCCAGTAGCCTTTGCCCACCGCGCCACCGAGTGTTCAGTGAAGCATGGCCTCCTCTGTTAGAATTAATAGGAACAGCAGGATGAACCTAACAGTGTATGTGGGGTCAACAGAGGTGTAATCTCTGTTGACCCCACATGAGAACACACCTTCCATTTACCCCAACGTGGACGGGAACGTATCCAACCACGCGACAGCACTAATAATAACCTGGATCCAGATCCAGGTCGAGTACAGGCATGCGTACACAAACGAGGCCCGTTCAGTGGGCGCGGGACAAACACAAAGGTCGCAGACGCGTGAAGGCAGACGTGCGCACACACCGACGCAGTGCCACTGCCGCGGGCGTGACACACTCGGGGACTCCAGCTGCGCTCACCAGAATCCTGCCTCCCTCTCAAACACGCCACACTGATTCTAAGGATCGGCCGCTTGGCAGCTTTTCATTTCATGCAATTACTCCTGATAGAGCTGCTTAATTCAGCTGAGAATGACTCACAACTGCTTACATATTTTGTCACGGCGAGCAAATGGCAATTAGTATGTTCCTGTAGATTCAAGGTTGATAATACACAGCCAATGGCACGGGAGTCTGGATAAGCAGACCCACCTATAGGCTAAATGTAGGCCTCCGGAAAAACCACTTCATGTACTTCATGTAAAGTGATTTTAGGGCAGATGATCGATGAATTTCAAATGTGCAGTTCTGGTTTTGTTAATCTCAAGAAGTCACTATATGATGTTTTTAGGGGGGATGGGACCCAGGTAAGCAGGAAATGTGTATGCAAGCACTGCAGGACTACCGGGGATTCAATTTAAACAGCCATAGTGTCCTCCTTCACTATGTATGTCACTTTACAATACAAACTGAGCTCATAATGATAATTGAATGCAACAACCTGTATTGGCTTTAGGAAAACAAGAACCAACAGGAGATTGAGATAAATATGTTATCTATTTATTTATGTTCCTGTACACAGAACCGAACACAATATGTAGGTGAACTGTTCTAGTGTATACACTGGATATACTATATACTGTACAGTACACACCCCTGGATGGACTGCTTGAATGTTCCTGTAGATTGAATGCTATTGCAGATCTGACACTGCATTGGCAGATAGTCCTGTCTCTTGACCCTCAGCTGTCTAAAGAAAAACAAATTATTTTTATGGTGTAAATTGGCTCAAAATTGCTGAATTTTGTTTCACAGTGCAAAAAGAGAAATGTTTACTTTCTCTGAACTTGGTATTCCCAAAGCTTTCCAAATGGTTGATAGAGAGAGTGGCGATATCAATTTTAGGATGGAACCCCTTTTGTTTCTAATGCTTATCTTAAATGCTGACGTTTATAGGTCTGTACTGTCTCTAGCCACTGTTTGCAGCAACTATTGTATGTGTTTGTTGTGGTATTATACGAGTACCACCAGACTAGTTCAGTTAGCTATGCTAAAACAATTGCTGGAATCACCTGCCTTGTGCAAGCAGGCAAAGAGTGCCCTGTATTTCAAATATTAATAATTAAGTCTTGAAGGGATTAGAATTCCCTTTAATGTATCTGAAAGTAGATAGTGTCTTCTGATGCGGTCAGTTCAAAAACAACAAACAAAATCTTACCTTGCCATATACAAAGAGGTATTGACGTCTGTATTTCAAGAGAACTATTGTTTTTTAATTAAACTGAAACTGCTGATTGAAATTATACATCTTTCTAGAAACATTTAGTATTATAAACCCATTTTCCAATGTCATCATGGGAGACAGAGTTGTCTAATATGATAATTTTACAACATTGCTTGTGCTCTCTTGAAACACACCAGCTAATTATTACTATGCTAATTCCTACACAACCGCGTTAAAATAATTATAAAAATTCAAATTTCTACAATTCCAAACCAGTATTGAGATATGCCATGTCCTTGTTTAACCTCACAACTAGAGTGACAGTTGATGCAGCCCCATATCACACATCCAGCTGTGCTAAACATTTATTTAAGCTTGTCCACAGGCAAATGGAGACAATGACCTGATTCTGATTACATTATATTGACTCTTTGTGTTTAGCCTAAAGAAATGCTCTCAGTGGAAGAAGCCACACCACAAGGACATTTTTTGTCACTTGAAAGATGTCTCCAGTGCCTCCAGGATCCCCAGTGTTTTAAATTGTCAAAGCTTTTTTTTTAAAGAAATACCATGATATCAATATATTTTGCACAAACACCATGGCAGCTATTCAGTGCCTTACAAGTAACTGTCTTAGGGAATTATCTAATTATCTGCCAATATATTCCCACAATACATCTATCCCGCATTTTTTTTTTCACTCAGTATGAGTAACTTGTGTGTGTGTGTGTGTATGTGTGTGTGTGTGTGTGTGTGTGTGTATGTGTATGTGTGTGTGTGTGTGTGTGTGTGTGTGTGTGTGTGTGTGTGT
>JAODLI010002446.1:0-10524 GCA_027575585.1 Percopsis omiscomaycus
CTCACTCACTCACTCTCACACACGGAATCCTCCCTCTCTCTCTCTCTCTCTCTCTCTCTCTCTCTCTCACACACTCACTCACTCACTCACTCAGACACGGAATCCTCCCTCTCTCTCTCCCTCTCCTCTCTCTCTCTCTCTCTTTCTCTCACTCACACACACACACACACACACTCAGACACGGAATCCTCTCTCTCTCTCTCTCTCTCCAACACATACATGCGCTCACCTTGATTTATTGCACTTCTTCCCATTAGCTAAAGGGAAAAAGTGGGCTCTCTCTTTGTGTGTGTGTGTGCTGTGTCACCCCCCCGGGTAGGAGACTCACTGCAGAGATGCACACACGGCGCATGTAGGCAGGAACTCCTGCAGAGCTAGATGGAGGGAGTGAATATCACAATCCCTTAAATGCTTCTTTTGGAGTATAACTACTGAGAACAATAACAGCTGAAGAAGAGCAAGCTTTAGAGTGTTGAGACTACATTTTAAAGATACAATCGTTGATTGTGTGACTGCCCTCCTAGAAGTGAAACTCCCCCCCCAAGCTCGCTGTTCATGTTTGAAACACAACTGTGCACACACATGGCTGTGGTGTGAGGGGAGGAGTAGAGAGGAGTGCCAGACACTCAAGAAGGTGTGAGGTGTGAATCACCACACCGGTGATTCTGGGACAGATCGGGGAGTAACGGATGAATGTTATGCCAATATAGTTTATTATTTGTCTCATACAAGAAAAGTGTATGTTTGGTCCCAGGGGTCAGCCAGCTCCCTGCCACTCCAGGGGAAGATACAGTATGTAACTTAATATAAAAGATCCTTCAACAGATATGTAACTGCATCCAGAAGATTCTTCATCTGATATGTAACTTTATCTAAAATATACTTCCAGATAAGGCTCTATAGGCTCTGTTGGCTTTGGGATGAAATCACTCCCATACTATTAGGCCATTGAGATTAGATATAAATATACTGGGAAATAAAATCTTCACGTGTATTAGATGAGCAATCGCTTCTTAAAATAAATTCAAGATTTTATTTGAAAGATTACATTGATACTGCAAGCTAAGCTCTGGTGGCAGGATGTTTAAAAGCCTAAGGATTCAGAAGGCAAATGTCTTCTCAATCAGTCCTCTTAGATTTGGAGGACTGATTGAGAAGATCTTGGAAAGAAACGCAACAAATAATGAGCCTTTTGATTGGTCCCAATACACAAAGTTATATCTCCTTTCTTTTTTTTTAAACTTTGTGCAAGCTGACTTTTGATTGACGCGAGTAAAGAGATTGCCATTCCATCTGAATTTGGGCAGAATAATGTGGGATGCTGTCTCTAGACTGGTGTAAGATAAAAACAGCAGCCATCCTCTTTTCTTGTTTATTAAAGCTTAACGTCAACATCAAAATGAATTCCAAGTTTCTGGCAGATGGTTTGAAGCTCAGTATCAGGGGGTGCCAATTTCATCAATCACTTTGAACGTGTTGTGGTCGGGTAAATAATACCAAATAATAACAAGTAAAGGAATTGGTCATGATTGGTGTTAACTTTGTCAGGAAGTACATCAATTATTTCCAAAACTAACAATTAATAGGTTCTCACCTGCTAGGGTTCTTTTTAAGTATCAACTTTTTTTACCACTTACATTTTCTGATTGTCTTTATAAATGCTTTAAAAATGTGTATTTACAGAGTACCACATTGAAATGATATTAGGTAGAAATAAACACAGCTGATTCGAATGATTCTTAAACATCACTGCTACCCCCTAGGTACGAGCAAAGGAGCGCCATGCTTGGTAAGGTGTATCATATAAGCACACAAAACATGTTTGACTGTGCAAATAATGGGATAATTAAAGACCAAAGGTGTAAACCAACAACCCTAAACTCTGAAAAGCCATTATTATAAATATTTTAAATAAAGTTTTTATATAGTACATAAAAACTTTTATTTGGTTGTGTTTCCATTTTTTTGTGTTATTATTGATTTACATTGTCTTCAATGTAAATCACGTGAATTTATATATTTATATAGTTATTAAATTAAATCTATTTTAACTTAGGATAATAAAGCTTACAAGCTTACAGCTTAAATACCTTAAAAAATACCATCTATAACAATGTCAGTTGAAGTGCACCTTTTGTATGCGTAAATGCTCGATATCTATTTTTAGAATTCAGATAATAGCATGTAATGTAATGTCAGTCGTGGCAACAGCAGTAAAGATAACACTTTATTATCAAGTTACTATACAGACAAGTCAGTAGTATAGAGCAACATTCAACCCCAATGTCACCCAATGTCACGTCACGTCACAAAGGTCACGTCGGCTCATTTGCTCTGTCTTTCTTGTCCTATGCTCTGCCGTGTTGTTTTTGAACATTCTTGCGCGCACACTTTCATTTGTGCTTCCCCTTCCTTTGTGTGCTCTTTCATTGTTCTCCCTTCCTTTACTCGTCCCTTCATTCTTCTGCCTCCGCCGCCGGCCCTCTCTTCAGCCCCTAACTGACCCTGCCGCTACAACACTCCTCAGCAGAACCTCCAGCAGTGTAAGCACATTACAGTCATGTACAGTAGATGTGCTCCGAGTGCGTGGATGTCCTGGGGGAACGCTGACACAACGCAGCGCTGCCGTTGAAGCGGTGCTGTACGCAGGGTGTATCCCCCTCCCCCGCCTCCCCACCAACACAGGGGACAGGGTTGAGGGCGGTAAATAGCGAGGCGGTGATTTGAAGAAACTGAGTCAAGCGCTATTGCAATGTGTGACCTTTACATAGCTGGTGGGCTAGGCTAATACGCTAACGCACACAGGCTGACACAGGCTGACACAGGCTCATGGGGATGACGAACTAGACGTGAGTGCACACACACACACACACACACACACACACACACACACGTGCACGCAGCCACCCACAGAGGGGTATTAGTGCTCATATGTGACACCAGGCAGGCATGCAGAGAAATATGATTCTCTAATCATTGAAGCAGATGACAATGGAACACACACACACATACACACACACATGCAGACACGCTTAACACACACAAACTTGGTGACCCTTCTGGTTACACCCTGTGAACACAGCACACAACATCAAAGTGTGTGTGTGCTGTGTGTGTGTGTGTGTGTGTGTGTGTGGTGAAGCTGTCAGAGCATCGCGGCAGGGTTGTGCTGATAGAGAGGTTTTAGAGCCGCCGCCCGCCCGAGGCCTGCAGGTACTTATGGAGAGAGACAGAGACAGAGAGAGAGAGAGAGAGAGAGACAGAGAGAGAGAGAGAGAGAGAGAGAGAGGACAACAGACCCAATGAGTGGAAGCAAGCGGAGATAAAGAAGACTGGAATGCGGCAGAAAATAAACAAGGTAGCAAAGGTGTGTGTGTGTTTGTGTGTGCGTGTGTGTGTGTGTGTGTGTGGACGGGCGAAGCTCTGGGAAACCAAGGTCGAGTCAGCGAAGCAGAGAGAGAGAGAGAGACGGGTGGGGGGGTTTGATCAGGCTAGAGAGTGGGACCCTGGCATGATAATTCCTTCATTAGGAAAGACCTTGAGCCAGAGGAGCGCTTTTCCGCCCACCGGCCGCCCTGCCCCCGCAACTTACCCGCCTTGCCGCCCCCCCCCCACGACAACGTCACTAACCTCTCATTATAGAATCGCTACTCAGCAAACTCTGAAGCGAGGAGGCAGTGGTCGAGAGAGATAGACGGAGCAAGAGAGAGAGAGAGCTATCATAATAGTGTAGGATTAGGTGACCTCTGCGTTCTATGTACGGGCCGTGGCCGCTATACTCAACCAAACCGTTTTTTAAAATGCCCCCCCACCTCCCCACTGCGACTAAAATAAGAAAAATAATCCTTTCAAAAGGAAACCGATAGAGGGGGAAAAGATTCTTAACACACGCCTACCCTTGGGAGAACAAACAAAAGGAATCGGCAGGACCTTGGGGTATCTATGCATCCTGGAACACACAACCACTAAATATGAAGCAACGCCAAGGAGATCTCACAGTTAGCAGGGAAAAAGAGTGAATTATTCACACATACAGTGATAAAAGTGCTAGAAAGTAGTCTCTATCTCACTGACTTTCCTAAAATGTTATAGCAAAGTGGGGTTTCACAATTCTTTCTTGCTACAAACGTAACATTCAATACTATTTCTCAGAGGACACGCCGTCTTCTTCTGTCATTGAAACCAGCGATAGGACAATGTTGTTTTGGTTGGAAACACTAATCGGTTGACACCGTTCACTACCCCTCTCCCTACAACAACGTGCACTTTTGTGCTCAGCTGTGTTTCTCAAATACATATACTAGGCGCTATAACGGAGTGTAGGGATTGACAGCATTGCTTTAGCAGAGTCTGTTTAAAGCTGCATTAATCAAAAATGTTCACACTTTCTAATCTCTTCATGACGGCCTGCTATCAGAAGGTGTCATTGAGCCATGGTGTCCTACTCAAACAGGCCGGCGCCAACAGCAGACAGTCTGTTATTTCATCTTTTCTTCTCTGGCTTGTCAAGCGCAGAAGGCAGCATTTACATTTTATAGTAACATATGCTTGTACCTGAGCTGTGAATATGAAAAAGAAACGCTACTTGACTTGATGTTCCTTAATGAAACATATCACGTCAACAATAATGAAAACGCTGAAATGAAATTTTTTAAATAGAATAATTCTACCATCTAGCAACTTCTACACCCACAGATAAAACAATACTGTATATAGTAGACACGTGCGCGCACGCACACACACACACACACAGAGGCAGTCAACCTTTTTAAACTCACTTACAACAGCAACAACATAAATCTAAATATAACAAAAAAACAACATCATCAATAACCGACACTTGTGCTTAAAACACTGGCACATTCTCAGACTTCTCCCTCGGCGCGTGTTGTGTATGTCACTTATTGAAGCTCCCGAGCATTAATAATTGCAATATTATCATCACACACTGACAAATAGACAGTATGTAGCTGCAGCAGGGTCTATATAACTCCTCAGCCTGTATCTGCAAGTCAGACAAATGGTCAAATTAGCCGAAGCTAAACCCAATATCCAGCATCTACTTATACATAAAAGCCCTTTCTAACACTTGGGGGAGTGAAAGTACATAATAATGATGTCTATGTAACATTCAGGACAGTGTACCAATATGCCTAGAAAACTACTAAAATGATTTAGTTTTTTGAATTAGTTCAAGTTTGAGCGTTTTTTGGATAGGTGCAAAGTTGTGGGTTTAATCCCCAACCATACCTGTTCCTTAATATTTATAGTATCCCTTTACTCACCGAAAGTTGCTTTGGATGTGGATAAGAAAGTACATGGTAGTACGTATTGACAATCTGTGTCAACAAAACTGGGACATTTATTCTCATGCCATGCCACATGCGTGCATGTCGGTGATGATCGAATCCAGGGTCTTTTCAGCTTGGGGGGGAGCACCCTAACCACTAAGCTATCCTGGACCCCCATAATAACCCCAGAATTGTCCTATTTGGAGAATACTGTTTTCAACTGACAGCAATTACACAACTTGGGCCTCTGGCTTGCATGGCATCTACTGTATGAGTTATTATGTGGCATATGAGGCATTTCCATATTCCCTTCCCTTAAATGCACGGTAAAACTGTAACCGCTAATATTACAACATCATACAACAAGTAGTCATTCTCCATATGTGCAACATCACAGTTCATATGGCAATGTCTGCCGGAAAACGAAACTCTGCTGGGAGAATCTGCACAGGCAAAGCAAATAATTGTCACTCTCCCCTGTCTATATAACCTCTAATGATGTCCCCTTGAGGAAAGCACTTAACCTCCAACTGCAGAGTCTGCAGAGCGACGGTGCAAGGCCACGGTTCGGCTGGGCAGCCCCCAGGCAAGAGAGTGTGTATGTGTGTAACTCTTATTCCTTGCACCTCCTCCTGCGGTGCTTTGCTGGAAAATAACAATGTGATCACGGACACACTATAGCAGACATTTTAATAAGGGGAACTTTGTTGAAATTTGTTGTCGCTAACGCTGGATACAGAGAATATTAATGATTTTGGTATTTATTTTCAATGTTGTCAATAGTATTTGAGTTGATTGTTTATGCATCTCTGACAGATTTATTGATGATTCTTTATGACACTAGGGCTCAAGAAAGTAAATCAAAGCAAATATATATTGTAAAAATGCATTATAGGGTCTTATTCTCATTTTCTAATGAGATTTTTTCTTTTTTAAACCGAGGCTTTCATCCAACGCTTTAAAGTTATACAGTACATAGGGCATACAAATTGATGTTTGTTAGCTTTCTGTGACAGCCAAGGCTGTCTGCTGGCATATAGCTGTAGCCCCATCTAGGTTCTCATGAAGCATCCTGTTTTCGGACTGTAAAAGTGAAACGCAGTATTCTGCATCCTGCATCCAGGTTTGTTAAATGGATCAATATGGGTTTTTATAGATCTGTTTGGCTTATTTCACAGCACAGCTCCTCTGGATCCTCCACCCCCTCACCTTTTAAGAGTCTAACACAAGATAAATAATGTGATATTGGAAATTTAGACATTACTGAATATCATTGCTGTTGAATTTATGATGCAGTCATTTGTGGGTTGAACAATTCTATGACCTAAAGGTTCTGGACAACTGATCAGGACTCCAGGCCAACTGGGGACAGGATAAGATACAGTAGTGGTTAGGGGGGGTCGACTCCCAGACAACATGCCCTGCCCACCTGTAAGCATCCCTGAGCAAGATGCCTAACCCCTACCTAAATGACTCTTGTAATTGCACCCACTGCAAGTCACTTTGAAAAAAAGGTGTCTGCTAAATGACCTAATTCAAAAGCATTTCTGAAAATCGCTTGGATTCTATCTTCGTATTCTTTAATAACTCCAAGCTGTTGTTCGATCCGAAAAAACTGTCCCATACTAAATGAAATGTGGATTCACAATGAAATTCTGAGAGGGTGGTTTAACCCTTTTCTAATTTGATTGACAGCTCTTTAGGCTCTCATTGTAACTGTATGTCATATCTAGCATTTAAAACAGAAAAGTCTCACATCTTGGAAATGCCTTATCAGTCCTAAACTGAATTCCATGATCAAGAGCTGCTGTAAAAGAAGCATCAAAACCCGACCGGTGACAGACTAGTGGGGAGAAAATGAGGCAAATAAAGGCAACATATAACGAAGAAAAGTTTGGTTAACCAACGAATCAAAATGCACTGAACGCAACCATGATACATATGGCCTCTGGCAACAGCAGAAAGACTTACTTGTAATCATGAATCATGTCACATGTCAATGCTATTACACGCATACACACACACAGAAAGTTGTTAGCATCGCTCAGCTAATTATATCTCAGGAGTGTTCTCGCGTGCGTGTGTGTGTATGTTCGTTTGTGTGTGTGTGTGTGTGTGTGTGTGTGTGTGTGTGTGTGTGTGTGTGTGTGTGTGTGTGTGTGTGTGTGTGTGGTTCCTAAGCAGGCTTGGCTGAGTGCACGCACGCTTTAGAGATTCCTAATTTAACTAGTGTAAGCAGATTTTTTCACCCTATTAAAATTATATGTGATGATGGATAGACCTTTAATAGATGGAGCCCCTCGGCTCCACGTGTGTGTGTGTGTGTGTGTGTGTGTGTGTGTGCGCGAGCGTGTGTGCGTGCGTGTCTGTTGGTGGGGGAGGGGGGGTTAAGTGAGAGGGGTCAGTGGGACAACAGGCCTTCTTTGCAGCGAGGAGCAGAAAAGCATTATGGGGGATTAAAGGAAAGATGCAATTAGTGTTTGAGTGTGTGTGTGGGGTGGGGTGGGGGTGGGGACAGTGTTGTGCCGAAATAAGCCCCTCCCTCTTGTGTTTATACTGATTCTTGAAGTGTAATTTCAAGTACACACACAGACACACCAGCATCTACTGACGTAGCATACACAAGTACACACACTGCTACACACTGTTACACAACCACAGACACATCCATAAATGTACAGAAACACAGCGTGCTGAGAGTATCGCCAGGGGCTAGAGTTGTCCTATCTCATAACTCCTTAAAATGGGGAAACTCTGAACAGTAGCAGAAAAGAGCAAAATGCTGAATATGTATTTCCACTAGAACCTGTCAAGCGAGCAGACGCTAACACATACGCGCTAAAGACAATGAGGCCAATTTTGAAGAGGGTGTCACTATTGGTGTTGTGCAGACCACAGGGATTAAGTACAAGAATGTAGGCTTGTAACTAAGGTGGACACGTAGCCTGCTACATGCTGCACACAGCCTACATGCAAAACAACTTCGTTATACAGTTTATTTTACAATTGCTAACTAGCATTATCCAATACTGAGTCCACCTCCTTCTTTAAACTCCTTCACACAGATGTTGGTTCCAAATATTCATCTTGGCAGTTCATTTAAATGTCCAAAATGTAGCTAATCCAACAGAACACTCCATACATGAACTCAAACTGAAAATAAATTTCTACCAAAACAGCAGCACTACTTTTCTCCTAACAGGAAAACGTTGTCACTCATAGTACAATCACTTGCAAACACTAACAACAGCTAGCCTTTCAGCAGATCTAACATGTTATGTCAAACGTAGAAGTGGTAAATAATTTTGTGCTCTCCATTTTTTCTTTTGTGTCTTTTTAAATTATTATTGTTTGTAACATTGGCGTATGCTTTTCCATTACAAAACAAGAGTGACACTTCTTTACAGTACATAATTTAGAAATGCTGTAGTAAAGGCATGTGGTCTATTTTCTAATCAGTATTTTTTATTTTGCCAAAGGTAATTGTTAAGATAATTCCAAAATTCACAAAACTAAATTCCAGTTCTGTAAAATCCATTAATATAAAATTAACAATTTTGAGTGTGTAGTAATTTGCTGTAGATACAGAGATTTGGTGGTTTTATTGAGAAAATAATTGATGAATTTTAAAAGAACACATAATGTGTGAAGAGCTTTGATAAAGTAAACTCAGTATTGGACAGGGAGCAGGAGACCAAGGTGAATGCAAACTCAGAGTCGCTTTAATGAACATTTTATAAATAGTAAAACCAGAGAAACTGAAAAATGTGCAGTGGTCTCTTTATTTCCCCCAGAGCTGTATATACAAGGAACTAAAAAGGGGGCGTGAACTAAGGACAGGTGAACAAGGTGATTAAAATATGTGCAGTTGTGAGAGAGAGGGCGAGCTAAACTGGTGGAGCTACAGCAGGGGTGTGATTGTGACAAGTATTGAGAAATGCATTTAACCAATTGTAAAAAACAACAACACTGTAATGCAATGCTTACGAGGGCATGCAGATGACGTATAGAAAATCTACAATTTATACTGCATCTACACCATCACTGAATTTCTACCGACTATTATTGTGTTTTGTCTTTAACACTTTTGACACGCCATGATGGATGCCGTTGCAGTATCTGCGTGCTGTCTGTTGCTGTTTGTCCCGAGCTACGTTGATCCTTTAACTTTCATGTTTCTGGTTGATCCATAGCTAGCTCAGTAATTAGGCCTACTACGTTTCACAAATTTCAAATGCTTGCGGCTAATGGCGTGAGAACAGAAGTCTGCGTTCTCTTGTTATGGAGATTTTCATATTTGAACTATATACTACACTTACAACACAGAATATATGTGTTTAGACAGATGTAACAACACAAGGTAATGTGAGATGTTTGGATTTCTGACCGCTCCAGGATGGGAGCTGCCCTTACAAATCTTTACTTATCTTCTGCTGTACTCAGGATGTTTTCCAGATGTTTCATCCTGAGCTAATGACCTATGAGGGCACCACATAGAGAACCTACTGAGTATGACCTTTGACCTGAGCACGGGTATAAAAGGCTTGGTCTCACCCTCCTTGGTGGGGCATTTTCTTCACACACAGACAAGCTAGAGAACTGTCTGTGAACTGTCTTCATTTAATTGCAATTAAATTAATTTACAAAGACCATATATTTCCTCTGTTCCAGTGTGGTATATTACTAAATTTTCCATAACACTCTGCCCCCAGACGTTAGTATACACAGCCTTGTGTCTTTCACGTGAGCCATGTTTCTCCAGGCTAACCGTTTGTACCGATGATTCATTCAGGAGAGTTTCAATTTAACATTTGGAACGGCCGAAAAATCCCAGAAAAGCCTGCAGATATTATCTATGGGGGGAATTAATGGGATTTTTACTTACCGCAACCTACAGTACACCTCCTGGGATACCTCTGCTTATGTGTCTACTCTTTTCTACTTTATTTGTATCTAACTAGGTAAAACACTAATTATTTTTCTAACCACACACACACACTAATGGCAAATATCACTCTTTATTTTTGCTGTCTCATAGTAAAACATAGTGCAAACAAATGTGTTTTTGTTATCAATTTTGACAATTACTGCTTTTTTTGGATAATCTACCAATGAGCAACGGACCATGTCATTATTTGTTCTGGAGATAGTTATTTTGTCAGGGTTTTGCGTGGGGTGACCCAAATGCAGAGCAGAAAACTCAGGAGGCAGGCAGTGGATTACAGGGTATTTA
>JAODLI010002447.1:0-10524 GCA_027575585.1 Percopsis omiscomaycus
GAAAAGGGGAGGGAGAGAGAGGGGGGAGGAGAGAGAGGGGGAGGGAGAGAGAGCGCCCGTTAAGACGGCACACTGCGTATGAGTGGCACGTCTCGGTGCCCACTAATGTGTTTGCTCATAAGTGGGCACCATTAAACGCTCTTCTCCAGGACGCCCCGGGCGCTGCATGCGCTTGACACCGCTGGCTGCTTCGTCGCCGCGACGACGAGGAGGGGGAGGGGAGCGGAAGGTATGAGTAGAGGTAGTGTGTATGTGATGGTATTGCACCATGACCCACCGTGAACCGTTGCATAAAGTAAGCGTGTTCCATTGAAGATAACAAACGGCCCCATTTCATTTTGGACGTACTTCTCTCCCTTGGAGCTGAGCTTAGACCTCACGAGCTGCTGTGTCACCATGACCTCAAATGGACTTCGGGAACAGACGCTATCGTATCATATCCAAGATATGCGAGCAATATATTCACAAAACCTGCTGTTCCGTCAGCCCTGCCGGGGGTCTGCGTGGCACATAAATGTTTTTTTTGCTAAGCATGAAAGCAGTTAACGAAATCAACGACCGTAGATTAAAATGTCCTTGTTTGAAAAGGAAAAGCTGTGATGCAGTGCTTCAAATGAAAACGCCATTTATTTTGGCCATTGGGAAATCATGTTGGATCCAGAATTCCATATCATGTTCATTCCATTTCAGTTGGGTGTCCATGGTACTTTTTGTTTAACATGTCACGTTTGGCGGTATGAGAGGGAGCTCTTAGAGACCCTTCAGGTCAGAGATGATTGGTTAAAATCCAGAAATGATGTCACAACTTGGGCCGAGTCTGACTGGCTCGTTTTTTCACCATCATTTTTCAGAGTGTAATTTTGGCTAAATGACAGATTGTAAAAACGAGCCAGGTCCCCTTAGACAAGTCACCGACCACTTGGGAAAAACCTGAATTTGACCATAAAACCATGGCGTCATCTTGCTTACGCCGCACTTTAGGAAGCCCGAGACAGGTCTTTGTGTTCCCGGGGACGATGGCTGATTGAATGACGTTTGAGGTTTGGATACTCTATATAGTATATAAGCGGCCATTTGAGGACGGAACATCCTGTATGGATTTGGCCCCTTGGTCTCGCGGGGTCAGCTGAGGTTACAGTAGTTATCCTTCATCGCACCAAATGATGTGGGGTACGGTTTTGACAACGGCCTCCATTCGAGGGACACCGCAGATATACAGTTACATGGTGTTCTAACGTTCAGATGGACGCCACAGCGTTGCCACAGTGTGGCTTTCACACACTGTGGCAACGCTGCTCTCAGTCTGAACAGCTTAGTTTTAGACCTGTGACCTTGAATAGAGGAAATGAATTATAACTTAGTTTTTACTTCGCTTTTCAGTGATGTTGTCTACGTTTTACCACAATTATAAATACTTATCTGTAAAAAAATTTTTTATCTCCGCAATAATATAGGGTCCCCTTAATAATAATGCATCACTTTTAGAAATCTCATACTCTACCTTCGTACATATTAAAGTTTCCAAATCTGCCTATAATTCCAAGCAGCTTAATTGATTCAAAAACTTTGAGCAATGTTGAGATGTACCGCCAACAAGGCCAGGTAAATTAAATTACATACAAAGTATAGAAGGAAGCAAATTGGAAAGATGAATGAGAAAGATTTCAAGCCAAGAAAATCAAGGTCAAAATGTAAAAGGTCTGTATAGAGCTAAGAATATGAAACATCATTATCAGAGAGAAAATAGGTCAGATTGAAGACAAGCCTTGGGTTAAGCTTTTGAGCAAATATATAGAATCATTACAATGTGGTTCTGGTTCCTTTTGCACACACACGCACACACACACACAAACCCTATACATGCACAGTGTTTATGTAAACCAGACTCACATAATTTGCTCAATGAAGGTGTTTCACAATTCAGTGGAGATGATTTAATTGCAGCAGAATGCATTTATACATGAGCATTACTGACACCGCGTCTAAAACAATTACAACATATTTCATAATAATACAACTGTCAGTTTAACGTTGACAGCCTGGATATGAGCTCAATGAACCCTGCTACAATCAGGTCATTCGGCAGAGTACAGGGATTACAGTTACACGTAGCTGTATTAAGGAATCAAACCCGCAACCTTTTGGCTGGGCGTCGACCACCACAACCATTAGCCTACCCACGTACCTACAGCCCCCTACAGTCAGTAAGTGGTAAGTGCTCACTTCTAAACCAAACTGTCAGCGTATGGACAGCCCCTGGGCCAGTGTCTTTCTTCCTAGACGCCGTCCTGTTAAAAACTACCAGGAGGTCAAATGGAAAGGCTTTCCTGAGCGGGCAGTGGGCTGCATCCTTGGGGATTAGCTCACCCACACAGAAACAGCAGCCCAACATACACGTCGCTTTGAGACCGCGCTCATGCTGTGTGTACGGGCGGGCATCGCTGGGCTGTGGCACCGCTGGGCTGTGGCATCGCTGGGCTGTGGCATCGCTGGGCTGTGGCACTGTTGCTCCGTGGCACAAAACAATTGTGTTCGGAATGACTCTCCACTTCATTGCCCCCATCTGCATGCCAGCTCACAGCATACAGTCACTAGCTGTCATTATACCACACGCTATTACTGCAGTTCTCCCCTGCTCGCCGAGGACACAATGACCTGTTAACAGCCAAATACCCCAGCATGTTATTACTCGCTGTGAAAATATGTCATCGTAATTGAAAATGCAGCAAATTGACGGTTAGACCAGAAATACACACCCTGCAATCTGGACCCTGGACCCTGACCCGTCTCTAAGTCAAACCTAAAGCCTGTAGGACAGATGACAGAGGGGCTTCTTGGTGCATTTGGGGGATTCAGGCTCGCAGGCAAACAGCGGTTTAAACGTTTAAACTGCAGGCCATTACTGAATGTGGCTGTCTAGTAACATCTGCTCATAATTACACACAGACTGAAATGGATCGCTGGCATTAAGTCGTAAACCGCCCAGCAATGCGTAAAGTTAAAAGCAGCATCAGCTGAAATAAATGATCCCGCCATTTTTAGTTAATAATCAGTAAACTTCCATCAAAAGATCACTGTGCTCAAAGCAAGGGTCTAACTGGACAGACAAGTAGCCTACAGAATTCATGTTTTATGCATGCTGGCGTTTGATAGTTTATATAGACCGATAGAATCACAACACCGCAAACTATAGTCTCGACTTGTACTAAATTCCATCTATATAATATTATTGTAAAGCAGGAGACATAAAAGAATAAGTGAGAAGTGTTGCTGAGACTTCGGCTGATGCCTGTTTTCTTTAAGCCGACTCCACCAGAGGGAAGATGAAATGCAGTGGCAGCGCGGGGGCGGATAAAAGACTATTCATACAGCGCGCACACACAACTGAGCACATCCGTTTATTTATCACACTTGTGTTTACAGAGCCATAACGCACGCAAATCACCCAGTCATTCCTGCTTCCATATCACATTCATACCGGGCTGTTATCAAACACGGCACGCACATAAATACAACTGTGTGCTGTGGACCAGGGTTAGGCTTCCTTCTGTGGAAGACACAGGACTACCCCGTTATTTAGATTGCTAACTGAAACTTAAATCGTGTGATAAATGCAGCCGAGGGTCTGACAGGTGGTGTATCTCCACTAATTGGAGGCATCTGAAGACTGAACTGCTGTTATCTCCTACTAATGATTACGGGCATGCTTTGCCCTAATCCATTGCCTTTAACATATTGCTTTAAAGGCTAAGAAGATAAATGCTTATTGCTGCTAATCCCTGTCTTTGTTATACAAGTGCCGGGGGTCGTCGCTCTCTCTCCCTCCCCGAAACCAGGCTAACGCTAGCCTGCTCACTAGCGTTCTGCAGCCCGCTAATGCTAGTGAGCAGGCTAACGCTAGCCTGCTCACTAGCGTTCTCCAGCCCCGCTAACGCTACATTGCCCGCCAGCATGCTGCAGCCCCTGTAGCCCTAGCGCGCCCACCGTCGTGCGGCGGGATGCTAACATTGCATTGTTAGCACTGTTCCACTGGAGGTAGTCGTTGCATTTTTTTCCACCCCTCAGCTGTCGGGTAATGTTTTCACCTTCATAAAGCACCGCTGATGTTGACAATAACACCTTCTAAAGCGCCTCGTCAAGGCTGTGTCCAGGTTAGCTGTCACCGTGTGCTAAAGGATGTCTTTGTAATGTCTTTACGGTCGCGGCAGGCGCTGGCACTCGCACAGAAACCGCTTCAGCAGGCCCGGAGTATTTCACTCCCTCACAAATGAGATGTCCTGATTTATGGCGGGCCATAGAGATCTGCTGTATAAATCACTGCGAATGACATCTTACTTCCAACCTATAGGAGGAAATCTCAGGTCCTAACCGCCGCTCTGGGCCATAAATCAGCCTGTCTCTTTGTTCCAGGTTATGCCGCTGAGGTTATCTAGTTAGGAGAATCTTGACTGCTGTCCTAAAGACAAAACATGGAGTCATTGTGTGGAATACATCAACGCAGCGCTTTTTACTTCTTTTGACGGGGCTGCGTTTCGTCTAGAAGCCCGCCGTCTCCCGGGGAGTTTGAACGAGGTCGTTGCTGCTCTGATGTCAGTAAGCAATCGTTAAAAAAAGGAATTGTAATTCTCTGCGTATCTGTGTCAACCCACATTTGTGCTATTCTGCATCACAGCAAAATTGTCCTATTGTCACACAAATAGAAAATGGTAATGCGAAAATCTATTGATGTAGGGCGGATAGTTAAAGTTTAGGTTAAGAGGTTATCAAGGCGTGGCCATGCCCTGATGGTCACAGATTCGAATCCACTCCACCTACTGGCCACCAATAGAAGATCAGTTGTTACAGGGCACAGCAGAGATTCAGAGCTCTTATCTGAGTGGTTGGTGTCAGATTAAACGACAGAAGATGAACTGGAGTAGCTTTGGAGTAGAGGAGCTATTTTTATCAATTGCTCCACAGGTGTTTCTATTTCCCCAAAGCTAAATACACGCTAAAACCCCTAGAGATGTAAACTGGTGGAGGAGGAGGAGGAGGAGGAGGAGGAGGTGGAGGAGTGAGTCCTAGGGGCTGACGTGTATTCAGAAGGCATCAACTGGTGAAGAAACGAGGCCACCAATCACCTCCATGAAGGGCGCTTCCTGTAAACCTCCCCTTCAATCTTCACCAACTTGAAAACCCTCCAAGACGGACGGCACATGGGCAGGCGCGACGACAAACAGACGTTAGCAGACAGACTGCCCCGTTTGTCATGTCAGAGAATATCGACGTTTACAATCCTTTGCGGTGAAAGATAACAGGCGTGTCTCCCAAAGCCAAACACAGAGAGACGCAGTGGTGGAGGCTGGTGGTTCTATCTACAGTGAACAGCCGTGTTTACTGGCCGGCGAAAGCATCTTAGTACACACTGACTGCTGCTGTCTTGTCCCGCAATAAGGAGCGCATATATAATGTCTCACATCAGCCTGGGCGGGGGGTGTTCATTGGCACGAGATGCTTTAGGATGTGGCTGCGTGTGTCCGTAGCAATACATCATAAAACAAGAGAGGTCCTCGGCCTCCACAGCCTCCTAGATAGAAACTCCTAGAACGACAACGCACACCACATGCAACACCTTATACAAGTGTAAGCACTGTCAAAAAGCTGTTAAAAATGAGTGACCTGTCTTGCAGTGTAAAACGAAGGCACCTCAAGTATTTTTTTGTGATTCATTTCTACACATAAGAACATTTTTGAAAGTTATTATAGATGAGGAATTGATACTGCTAAAATGAGCCTGGTTTTCTTCATCCGTCCTGCGTTCTCGTGAGCTTCGGGAGCTCTCTGTGTTCGGCCAGAACCAGCAGATTTATGCAGGCTGCTCTGGACAGAAGTGTCTATCAAATAACATCACGTTAGGTCTTGACAGGCTGAGGGCCATGGTTCCTTCTCCAGTGAGGTTTAGCTCATGCTGGAGGAACCCAATTCTGATCATGAATATTTATCCCCAAGGCCTGCAAATGAGCCCTTAATGTTTCCCATTTGCAATGGCAGGAAAATGGACATCTTGGACCATTTCTGTCTAGTCACACATTATCCAATCTAAAGTATATTTTGCAGTATAAATGCTAACATGTAAACACTACATGCTGTATGGAAAAACTCTTGCCAAAACAGGAGGTTTCATGTACTTGTGAAATCAAAAAATGATGCTTGATCTTAGACACTATTGCCAATAATAAAACAAAGGAAACCACATTAATCACAGTGTAAATAAAATACAATGCAATGCTGAAAATCCTAATTAAACACTTAAGACCCTTAAGAATGGAAGCCAACGTTGTGTCAAAGTTAATTATTCCTTCAAACACCGTCGCTGTTCCGTCATACAGGCCTGTCGGCCAGACAATAAGTTGTTCCTCATTTAGGCACTGATTAATGCCATCCTCTGCTCCCGTGATTGGTCAGGTCAGACTGGCTGGCAACAAAAACAACCCATACAAGAGCTGCCATTGGCTCGTCATCAAGTTGGTTTCCGTGTGATTGATGATACTTCAAAATGGTCGCATTCCAGTTTATTGTTCTGTGTACAAATACTACCTAGTCAATGCTTTTAATGAAGTGTCTGTATCTCTTGTAGTCTAGATTATAAGAATGTAACAACGCCTCCGCCCTCCCGCTCTAGCTCGCACGTGTACTGAGCCACCGGCCTGTCGGCCATCCATTCATCCTACGCACACCTGTCCCGCATCGCCTCATCACCGCGCTCTCCCAGCCCATAAAGCCGGAGAGTGGGTGATGAGGAGTTGTCGGCAATTGTTTGTTTTCACTGGACACGCTGCTGTGAGTTGGAATATTGCTATACGCTGTGTTGCTGTGAGTTGGAATATTAAAATACGCTGTGAGCGTTTCATCGTCACTCGTCTTTCCGTGAGTTACTTCCTCTACTTTGCATCGTGACAAAGAAGCATGTAAGCACATTTTTGTCTAGTTTGTCCAATTTGAGCTCTTGCCAGTGGTTTGAAAACCCTTTATTTGAAATATGCTTTTCACAAGAATCAGTGTGAATCGAAAAAGTCACTGCTAGTTTCTACCTCACATCTAGGCAACAATCACCACCAACCAAACGAACCAATCAGCACCCAGTATCTCATTAATATAATAATAATAATAGTAATACATTTAATTTGTAACGCACTTTACGTTTGAAACAAATCTCCGAGTGCTACAAAGTAAAGGCATCCTTGTAAAAAAAGAGATAAAAAGCTAACAGCATAAAAATAAAAGCATAAAAGCATCAACCAGCAATCAGGAGTCTTTCAAAACTCTCAGTAGTCTGCGATGCCCTCAGATGGTCAGGCAGTGCATTCCATAGACGAGGGGCGGCAGAGCAAAAAGTGCCCAGAGAAAGTAATGCAATTTATGGAGGATGGCTGGATCTTGTGGGGGGTGCCGACAAAAAATGCTTCCGTTTTTTAGCTGTTCAACTGGAGAGAAAGTCGTGTTTCTTCCACATCTTTATCTCTTCCAAACAGGCGGTGAGTATTGAAAGAGGAGAAGATAATGATGACGTGTGTGCGTCAGTCTTCACGTGGAGTTGTGTGTCATCAGCGTAGCAGTGAAATTAGACTCCATAGCGACTGATGACGTGGCCAAGGGGCAGCATGTGTGGAGGGGAAACGATGGGGGCCAAGCACTGACCCCTGGGGGACCCCTCAGGTGACTGTGTGTGTGTCCGGGACCCGGCACTTCCAAGGAAATGCACTCTGTTCTGTCGGTAGGATTGAAACCAGTTGAGGGCAGTGTCAGTGAGTCTGATGGTGTGATGTAACCGTGGTCAACGGTGTCGAATGCAGCAGACAAATCAAGGGTAATGGAGAGGGAAGGTGGGCCAGCATCAGCTGCCATCGGCAGGTCGTTTGTGACTCTAGCCAGAGCCGTTTCTGGGCTGTGGGCAGAGCGGAAACCGGACGGACATTTTTCCAAAAGGTTGTTTTATTTGAGGTGGCCGGCAAGTACTTTTTCCAGTACTTTGGAGAGGAATGGAAGATTGGAAATGGGCCTGTAATTTGCAAAAAAACATATGGATCAAGAGGTTTTCTTTTGAGAAGGGGTCTGATTATGGCAGTTTTTAAGGCAGGTGGAACATTGCCAGCCTGGAGGGAGGCCTTTATTGCAGTGGTGATCAGGGCACTTAGGGCAGAGATGCTGTCACTAGGGCTGCAGGACAGGGGGCAAGGGCACAGGAGGAGGGTTTCATCCTGTGAGGCTTCTGGGAAGCAGCCAAGGGGCTGAGATCTCAAACTGTGAGTAGGTGGAGTTGAGGAACCTTCCAAGTGCACATCGTTGCATACTTAATGTGTTTGAATGTCTCCAAAAGGGGCTAAAATATTTCCAAAAATAAATATAGATGTGTTTCTTGTGGGTATTAGATGTAACATATTAACCCCCCCACCCAAGACAAAGCCATGACTTTATAAATAGCAGCGTTACAGTGGGATACTGTTCGTTGTAGAGGTGTGTTCATACTTCATATTTAAAGCTGTAATCTCTCCTAACATATGCAGCTTCATTAGACAGCAGGCTGCTGGTGTTGGCTCAAGGTCACCGGGAACGTCCTTCTCCTTTTGAAGTCATCTTCACGTTGAGTAGAGAGAGAGGGAGCCCCCCCCACACCCACCCGCCCCTGGAGACCCTTGCCTGGCCCTCCGCCAGAGAGCCGAGGGCGTTTGGATCTGACCCTCCATGTGCACGGGCTACAGACGCACGCGCAAACACACTGCTGAGCAGTATGCATTGTGTATGCAAGGGACAGGCCGACATTTTGTCCCCATTTTGTCACTGCAGAGTGACTTGCTTTGTTTGAAATCAGTTTGAAAACAGGGAGGGGCGGGGCAATTGGGAACAGGGCGGGGCGGGGCAATCTGGAAAAGGGCGGGGCGGGGCAATCGGGAACAGGGAGGGGTGGGGGAGCGAGCTGTGGGAGAGCGAGACTAAATTCACCTGCAGGGGTTAGCCGCAAAGTAACCTCCGTTTGTTCCTAACAATCTCCGATTGTAATTTAGTGTAATCTAGTGTAGTCATAGCCAGTGGTGGCTCCAGAAAATTTTGATTGGGGGAGCAATGAGGGGTCCTGGTCATTTCAAGGGGGGTCTCATGAAATAATAACTGCATATTACTGCTACTAAACAACAAACAACACAGCATATCAACTAGTTAACGTTACTTTGTTTTTAATTAATTAATCAATTGCAGTTTGCAAACAATATGCTCGAACTATAATTGCCATAGCCACACCCATGACAGAAAACATATTTACAAAATAGTATCTATTCTCATACTCTCACCACCTTTGATCAAGGCGTTTTTTGGGAGGGTCTTGAGACCCCCCAAGACCCTCCCTGGCGCTGCCGGTGGTCATACGACAACAAAATATATTTTCTAAAGGATATATTTTACCTGCAAAAATTTGTGGAAAAAATACACACTTTCCCTGTGTGTATGGGTGGTGTAACGTGCCGTAAACGCTAGTAGGGATGGTGATATTGTTTACATCTCACAATATTGCACACTACATACTGCACACTGCACAATGCAGCACGATAAGAACATAAGAACTACCGCATCATAGTAGCACCATAGAAGATATGATGATTATTTGACATGAATATTGTCACTGCCTGTTTGAAGTACAGTAAGGTTAATGAATTAATGTGATTAAGGGCAGAAGGCACCAGAATTACCCATTTGCGCTGATCTCGGAAGCCAGGAAGGAGAGTGTGTGTGTGCGTGTGTGTGTGCGCATGTGTGTGTGCAAGCGTGCGTATGTGTGTGTGTGTGGGAGAGACTGCCATTCATCTATACTATTAAATGTTAGTGAAATGAGAGACAGTAAGCAAACAATCCCACAGCTGAAACAAAGAGGCGCTGCTACGGTATGTGTTCCCCACTTGGCAGGGGAACAACGCTATTACTTTTATTCCATTTGGACGTGAGATAGGGGTACACAAGGCTCATTAGCATACGTCTAATTAGAGCTCTGCCTTGACTCCATAATTAGCCCCTCAGATCTCCAGAGTTACATCAAAAGGAAGTCTTTCTCAATTAGAATTCAGTCCTGGGTACATTTCTTCTTTGTTTACCTTGGCTGGTTAATAATCTGCACACTCCACAATGCAGTCAGTCATTCACACAGAGCATTTCCATATTTCTTTTCTATGATAAACAAACAAATACAGTAAACAGCCTTCTTTGGGGGCGTGGTGATCAAACATCATGCTGGGTGCGGCGTAGCCGGGATATGGCCGCGGGTTATTAATGATTTGCCCCGTGGCTCTCCGCTTGAGTGTTATGCATCAGTATATGTCATTGTAAGACAGATTTTATTTGCACTTGACTTTACCCCACGGGACAAGCGGCGGGCTGTAATGGTGCATGCGCGCGCACGTGCGTGCGTGCGCACGCACCATTAAGTGGTCTGGGTGTTGGACTCCCAGCCAGTAGGGGGCAGGATAGTCTAGTGGTCTGGGTGTTGGACTCCCAGCCGGA
>JAODLI010002448.1:0-10523 GCA_027575585.1 Percopsis omiscomaycus
ACCGTGCGCACAGATTGCAAAACCGTGAGCACGGTTTCCTTTTTTTTTTTCTCAGATGACCCCAGGGGGGCTCCGTAGAATATAGCACTTTACCCGCTTCTGGCTTTATGCCATTTTACCTTAGGTCTCTACCTGTTAACCCTTCATATGAATATATATATATATATATATATAATGTGTGTGCGTGTGTGTGTGTGTGTGTGTGTGTGCGTGAGTGTGTGAATGTCTTTTGCATATGCACAGCACATATTTTGTACACCAAGTGGTGCGACTGGGTTCTCAATGGTATAAATGGCCGTCCATCAGCAAGCCGTCCATCAGCATGTCCGATGTAAACACACAAACAGTAGCAGACTTACGTTAGAGCTGAATTAGTATGCAGGGCTAACACTGCACGGTTTGTTGTTCAGTCAAAGCCCTCACCACCGTTATCAGCAGTCACTCAATGATGCCACCACTGTCAAATTTCAGGAGCTGTGAAATCACTTAGAGTTCACAACAGAAGCTGCTGCCGTGTTTATTTCATTGGACCCCTACCCAAGTCTCCCCTGCCCGTCTATTCTAGACAGAAATGTTTGCCTCAAAGGAATCAGTGTTGAAAAGGCCCCCCTTTTATGCTGTCTCTCTATATACGATTAGGGCATTCTGAATTCAGCAGAAGCCTACGCAAGCGATGTTTGTTGTACCTGGTGCAAATATTGAAAAGTGCTTTTGTAGCACCAAGCCTCGTGATTTGCATACACTGTGGAAAATACAATACACAGTGCACAAATATGTGCTTGCTATGTGCATTAAATTCAGGGAAATGGTAACACAAGTATCTTATTGTATAGCTAGTTGTATACATTGTATTTCTAAATAGGATATGATAATGTAACTCTTGGCTCTATAACCTTGCCTGTTCACTATCTTGATAACTCAGGAATAAAAGGCGACATTGCATTGGTTTTGAGTCTTCATATCCTCAATTAGTATGCCTTCTCCACTATAAAAAGTGTTGGTTACAGAATGTGAATCACCTAGTGGGGATTTGTTCATTTATTAATGTGCAGGATATTAGTGCCTGTGTCACACGGCGCCTAGTTCAACAGTAAATAAGGTTAATTGTCCTGGTTTAAATCTCTCACCGTTTGTTTCCAGTCTTCAATTTGAATGCTCCTGCCCACACAACACTAATAAAAGCTGATCAAATAAGGGTCCTGGAATGAATACCATCTCAAAGGGACTTGCTAAGTCAATATCTAATCAATTCCAGAGTGCTTTTCCCCTCACTCTGCTCCTTCTTTGACATCCACTTCCAAATTGTTCTCCACCGTGCGACCCACCACTCTTCCCTGTGCCTGTCTCTCTCATTCCGCTAGCTTCTTGTGGGCCTAAATAGGGAGTGACAGCCCTTCCTGTTCCTCTACAAAATTCATGATTAATCTTTAATCATTGATTTTTAAACATGCTGTTCCCCTGGGGTTTCTTCTCTTCTAAAATAAAATAACAAATGAGCCAAGTACTCACAAGCTCTAAGTAACAGTGCTCTTTCCATGCCATCCCCTCTTACTGTTCAAATAATGGTCATTGTTCATGGCACCCCTCCACTAAAACATGTTCTCATTTGAAGGAAAGTCCGATGTAGACTACAGTAGGGTGAGGTATCTTGTATTGGGCCTATTTGTTTTATAAGAACTGCAATAGCCTAAATAATGGGCATATAGAAGAGACGGATGTGTTCAATTATAATTAGGTAATTAGGTACAGGTAGGCCAACTCTGGGGCTTGAACCCACTACCTTCCGGCTGGGAGTCCAACACCTAGACCACTAGACTATCCTGTTCAAAAAAGGGAGTTGAAATAAACAGCATATTTATTGTTTACCTGTTTGTTGTATTAGATACCGTAATATTCAACCATTGCTATAGGTCTCAAGAAATATCGCAGGTAAGGGGAAAAAAATACTTAAAAATACTTTTAAGATATTACATAAACATAAATGACCACTGATGTTTTCAATAGAAAGTTCCTATGTGACTGTCACGATCGGCGTGCACACGCTTGTGCACACTACGTGCCGCTCCCCTGGACTGCGCACCTGTCGGGATTAGCCCGCACAGGTGCATCCACTTTAAGTTAATTATTAGTTCTATTTAAGTTCCCCGACAGCCTTTAGGGCTGTCGGTCATTATTTTGGTGTGTCTTATGTAAAGAACCCACGTAACCTTGCGTGAACTTTATGTTTTGCTTTCATTTATATTTTGTGTTTCTTATTAAACTACGAGCGCAGCTCGTATCACCATTCTTCGCTGCTCCTGCGTGTCTGTTCCGGCTTGCACTTACACTCACCAGCTAACGCCCGTTACAGTGACGTTGCTTCCGTATCTCATCTTAAGCCTGACTCCTGGGCGTTGCTCCTTCCATACATCACACCAAGGCATTGTGCTGCAAGGAATAACCTTTATAACAGATGGCCAGCCTTGAAGTGGAGAAACCAAATAGAACTTCCTCACATGTTATTCTTGGTAAACAAGTCAGCCTGACCTTTCAGTGTACAATTCATGAGCACTAGTAGATGTGAAAGAAAACTGATGGCAAATACGTTTTCATAAGATTCAGTTGAGACAGAATACATAGGTTTTAGCAGGTGTTCCCTGTAGATTGCTAAGTAACATATTAATTTACAGCTGAGGAGGATGGCATCAAATTAAGATCAAGTGCATTGGCTCAACTGTCGAAAACCAATGACCTGTGGCCTGATCTTGAGAATAAATGGGCCCTACTAGAGTTTGCCAGCATTGTAATTAACTGTCCTGAACAGGGTGACTTTACAGGTTAGTCTCAAAATGTACCCACTGAATGTGATTCATGCATTATTCTGTCATCTAAAAAGTGCCTGCAATCTTTTTGTTCTGTCACAAAAGTTATGGCTAGCTACGTGTATCAATGTGCGCTATATTAAACAAACCAAGGAAGCACTGTGTGTTGAGGACTGCATTACCATATTTCCCAATAGATTGCTGGCTCTCGGGGGTTGAGGCATTTGTCCAACATGTCCACGAACACTTCCATTTCCAATGCAATCTTCCAAGCAGCTCAATTGTATTAGAATTTAGAGCTATAGATTAAGTCTCTTGTATCTCCCATTCATCCCTGGATCTGTTTCTTTTCGTTTCCTACCTTCGCTTCTCACTTCCGTCTCTTGATTACAAAACCTGTAATGAGAAAAAAGCTCATATTGTTTGCTGCAGGGGGATTCTGCATGTGCAGGGGCCCTCCAATAAACCAACTCATTGGATGGAAAGTGAATCCATAAGTGTGCTCTGATAACACAATACTGCCATGATAATTATTGATTTCCCCCTCTCTTTTTCCTCCTGCTTGTGGATATATAGATGACTGCACATATAGGCTGATAGAGAAAGGCTATTCTTATTCAAGGCATGATTCTTGTCAAGACACAGACACAATGCATACCCTTGAGAACATACTTGTTAGAACCATTACCAATGTAACTTTAGCTAGATCTGCATTTGTCCACATTGTAATTATATACATACATACATCAGGCTCAAGGATGGTGATGCATAATTTTAGATATACACGCTATACACTCGCAAGATTTTACAGCTATAGCTATTCCACCAGTTAAACACAACTAATACAACAATTGTCGTATTTGAACATTTATTGCTCCGGAATATGAAACTGAAAAGAAAACATTGCAAAATATTTATGTGCAATACAACACAAATATTGTTTAAAAAAATTACGTTGTGCATCTGTGCAAACAGATAATACACATACCTAGGAATGACTCAGCAATCACAAAAAAAGAAGCACAAATGCTAAACATCTTAAAAGCATTATTGCCTCAATATACAGTCATGTCAAAAATATCTAAGAAAACTTCTCTAAAAAAGGCTGGGACAGAAGGATAAATCTCCTCCTATTAAAACTTGTCCCAATAAAACTGAACACTTATGAAGTGTAAGTTATGGTACTATGCACTTGATCTTAATTTTATGCCGTCCTCCTCAGCTGTAAATTAATGTTACTTAGGAATCTGCAGGGAACACCTCCTAAAGCCTATGTATTCTGTCCCAACTGAATTTTAAGAAAATATATTTGCCCAGTTTTCTTTCACATCTACCAGTGCTCATGAATTGTACACTGAAAGGTCAGGCTGACTTGATTCGGACAGCTCTAAAGAAGATAAACCTCTAAGTTACATTTAGAGGTACTGAACCGAAAAAAAACTAAACAACTAAATGATTTGGACTGCCCACTACTGTCGCTTTCACCAAAAATGGAAATGAAATAAAACTGAACCAGAATGCCAGCAGGTGGCTACAAAATAAATAAGACATTAACATTCCAGCACATTAGATGCATCACCATGAACAATGGTGTCTAACATTACACACCATTGAATAAAAAAGAAAAAAAACATCATATGATACCATTAAAACTAGCTGCCATTAAAACAAGCTGCTTCACAAGTAAGATAAGTGCATATACAGTACAAGTACACTCGGCCTTCCAAATAGTAACATACCATTTAAACTCTGTTAAACTCTATAAGGCCTTGTTAATGTTAAAAAGCAGATGTTCTTTGGAGGCGGGAACAGTGTCTTATTGCTCTTATCATTCTGGAATATGGGAGTGTGCAAAACATCTCAGCTGGCCTAATATGGCCTTGTGGAGATGGTGACTCTGATGACACAGAAAATGCATGCCAGAGCAGTGGAGAATGCCTTCATGCACACACAGAAAATAGAAAGAATGCAAACAGATATCCATGTAACTTAATGTTTTTTTTTTCTGCTGTTATTAATCTATATGTATTCTTTGTATATATAAAAAGCTCAAAGCTACAGTATTTTAATGCATTCTTGATATTTTCAGCCGGTGGGTTTTTGTGCAATAAAGCTTTATGATGGTTTGAATGATATCCCACAGAATATGCTGAGGCCTTTCAGTTACTAAATAATGAAATGGCACCTGACATGATCTTTTGAATGGCAAATGTTGATTCAGCAGTACGCAGCAATAAGATGGAAACTCATTACGATTGTATGAATGGTTTGGATGATATACATCATCTTTCTCTCTACTCCTGCCATACAAATCTATTTCAGACCAACTCTTCTATTGAATACCATGCAGTAACAATCACATGGCAATATTTATTGTCTCCATGAATGGACTTTAATTATATTTCTGTGGTAATGTTTTTGGTACTGTTGAATTTCCAATTCTGCTGTAACAATTGATAAAAGACCAAGAGCATATGTGACAAAATTATGAACGTTGACAAATTACAGTTTATCTCAGTTGCTGACTTCTAAAGTTATCAAAAAAGTGATGTGAAATATTCATAAAACTATAAAATAACTAGAAGCAACAACACCGTTTGTTCCATTGACGTGACATTCTGTACATGAAATCTAAGATGGCTCCGGACGGATTTTACGTAATATGTCTCCAAAAGCTGGACAGACTGTATGCAGTTCTGTGATTTAGATTTGCAAAGTTAGGTTACGCTGCCGACTAGTTACTAATTAGGTTATAGGTTAGCATATTTTAAAAGAAATATAAAATATCAAGGCAACGATGGACTGTGTGCTTTCTCCGACATAATCTTGGATATTAGTGGATATTATATAGTATATACTGGCAAAAACCTATTGGCGACGTTTAATAGCTTTAGATGGCTGTGAATGGAGAACGCACCCTTTTGGCATTAATAATGCAAAATGGCGCCGCCCACAGTGGTCTTCAAGGCAGCATAGAACTTTGATCCCCTGGATACTCACACCATTATTTCACACTACTATAAGCATTTATCATTTATTTCACACAAAATGTATTGAGTATGTCTTGCTGATCTAAATGGATTATATTTGGTTTCTGTTCAATGACATTAATCTCATGCATGTATACCCATGTTCAATGTGTAAATCATTACAAGCAAAATCGAAAAAGCAACAGTCATAACCCGTGAAACATAAAGTGATGCCCTATTGTTAATATATTGATACTTTCGCATGTAAAAAGGTGCCCATTAATCCTACCAAGTGTGGTAAATGTGACCCTGGAGGCATACATTCAGTTATATCTCACAGGTACTTCATGCTGTAGCTTCGATTTTGCATGACTCTCTTTTCTGTTTAGTTAAAAATACAAATACAAACATTCCACCTATGCAGTTTTAAGACTAAACTATGTATTGACATCATGTTTGATGTATGACATGCAGTAATTGTATAACCAGTAAAAGTAATTTTGAAAGAGACAGACATTCATTTTTTTATGTGTTCTGCTGATGACCCAAAATACTGCACTTCCTAAAGTCAGTTGATGTTTAAAGTAACCATACATAATTTGCTAAATCCAAATTAATTACATTTGCTATGTTATATTGTACAAAATAATAACTTTAGTCTGACATGAACTTGCTGCTGTAGATGTCCAACATTGAGCTAAAAAACCTTACTTGCAAAATGTTTAGTCTGTACTCAGGTAACAAGGGAAGGTAGAACATATCTGTTCCTTCTGTGACAGTCCTGGTTTAACACTGGTTTAAACTGTGTTTACAGGTCCTGGTTTATAGATTCTACAAATATTTTTCTCTGTTTAGATTTATTGAAATATTTTCTGTTTCTGTTTGTGATAGAAGAAACATATAGCTTCTAAATTTCACTTCTATAGTACCACTTGAAAATGTGAGCTTGTGGAATGAGGGAAAAATGTTCCCAAAAAAACACTTCACTTTACCTGTATTCTAATTTGCCTTTTAGATGCTTTTTAGAATACCATAAAGCTTATAACTGCATAAAATACACATATTTACATATTTTACTTCAGTGTAATGCGTGCGGACACATCTATGCTGAAAACAGTGGTAATATCAGATATTATTAAGTTTATTATTATTATCAAGAAAATTGATATAGTTTGCATTTTAATGTCTTATTTCCCTTGTGAAAGGAACATTCTCTATTGACTTTGGTGCCATTATAATTTATCTCTATGATATTGAATTTACAGCACACAAAATATCGATCATTTCTTATTACCAGCAGATTATAATAGTATCTCTGTAGACTACATGCAATAGTGATGTGGGGAATTATACCCATTCTGGGTGCCAGTCAAAAAGTAATGGCAATGCTCTGGGCCATCTTCGCTTGACACATAGCTCCACCAGATGATTGAATGATGATGGAATATCTGCCTCCAAGACATTAGAAAATTAGTTTTTTTAGGCATAATAGTAGCTAGGTGGGTGTGATGTCATGCCTTGGGGTTCTTCCATGTGTGTAAGCAGCAAACAGAATGTCAACAAGCCTCAGGCATGGGTCTTAGGCACCTACTGTACAGAATGGCAGTATTGTGTTATATTTGTTGCTATGGGCTGTGCCAATTAGGTTAGGTCAAAGAAAATTACCCTATCATGATTATCCAGGTCTCTAATGGAGCTGCCATTGGCTAAGCCCATCAGCAGAGAGATATTTGTTTATCTGTACTCACATTTTGCATCCGTGCCCATCTCCTGTGCATCCTGTGTTTTAACACTAAATTACAGATAAAATATTTTAACATTAATAACTGTTCTGTTCATTTAATTTCTTGAAGAATCTGACATTTCAGGATTATTAAGTGATGGCATAGAGGTTGAAATATAGCTAAACTAATTTAATGATATCACATTTCCCTGTATCTACTTTGTATTATTTACTTTGAGGAATCAATTAATCTGACTGAAATCCCTTTTATGCGCCAATATGCTACTTAACATATACAGGAAACCCCCAATCACGTATAGATTTTTTCATGGCACCTTTTACGGTCGTTTTCTATTTTACAGCTAATTTAACACTTCGATTTTTCAACAAACTTTATTTCAATTTCACTCTGAGCTGAAAATCTACTTAATATGATTCATAGGGTGTTATAATTAACTTGAAAAAGATGGTACTATAGGTTGACCTGAATTACCGACTGCAAATCCTTAAACACACTGCCTTTCGTTTCCATTTTAATTAACCATGGCCCGAAGAGAGAGAAAGAAAGACAGAGTGAGAGAAAGAGGAAAAGAGAGAGAGAGAGATCCCATCTTAAGTAACTGGCAGCAGCTTTGACAGAGAATTAGATTAATTTTATGCTGAGAGCAATCAGTGTGATTAGAACTGATTAGTTCTAGAAAAGATTTCTGAGGAAGTGTCACTTTGGTTCGGAAGTACTTTGTATGTACAATAACAGGTGCAGCTAGCTTGTTTACTTAGATTAAACATGCTATTCCTCTTCAGGCTTATGTCATGTTCATAGCACCAGTGGCTGCCGCACACTCATAATTTGCAGTGTTGGAAATATTAGTTTAAAGATTAGAAACAAATAATGGTGTATCTTGTAATTATGTATAGTATTTTAGTTCGAAATTACAAATATTGTCTATAGTCATTTGTAAAATTAAATAAAAATTATATATATTTTCAAATGTGTCCTATGTAAACTACAGTATGCTATTGCATGTTATTGTCTTTTTTTACCAGCACAAACGTACAGTATGTTGAATAAAATTAAATGGCATTCTGTCATAGTTTTTCCAGCTTTGACGTGGTTTAAATATCCATCTGCCTCAAACATGTTTTTCTACCCTCTCTTCGTCCTAAACTTCAAGGGGACATCAGAGAATAATGCTTATCTTTCATGTAAATATGACCTAAACAAGGTAATTAAAAATGTTTTTGAAAGACAAAATAGCAACGTATTCGGTGTATGTTTGAAGTTTGAAAATCAATATTTATCTGTATCAGATGTGCTAGAATGTCTGTCCATCTGCATAACAAGTTATTAGGCACTGCAATAATGGTACATAGACCAAAAATGCTACAAAACTATAAAATTCCAGCAACACATTCAGTGAAAACAGTTGTAAATATTTAGGGTCAGAGATGAGCAAGAGAATAACAATATACTGTAGATAGAAAATCATATAAAACCAAATATAAACCTTTGAAACCGACTGAATAAAATACAATAGCTTCGTAGATAAGAATTACAGTTTTGTGAATGTAACGTGGGTAAACAGTACCCTTTGTTTTCCAACAAACAGAATATCACTAGGTTTCAGTTTCATTAAACAGGGGAACTCAAAGTTTAGACATAAACCTGATCAACCAAGCAGACTCAATCTGGTATAGGTTAAACCTAAGTTGGCCTATGAACAGGGGAAGAGAGAGACGGCTACATGACTGGACAGGAAGAATCCCTTCTGATTATTTAAACAACCACCGCCTCAAAACCTGAGCAAAATATTACCTTTCTTGTGTTTATCTTGGGGGCAGCATTAAGCAAAACGGTGATACCGCGGGGTTACCAATTACATAGCTTTGCCTTAGTCTCTCCTAGACACATGGCGAGGGGCCGCGGCGACACCGGCTGGCAGTGTTCCCTAGCTGCTGGATACCGGTGACTTGGTCCTGCTCTTCCAAAGTAGTTAAAGCCTCGCTTGGTTTAGGGGGCTGTCATTCGACAGACAAGCTGGTAAAAATGTTTTTTGAAACGGGCAGCCTTTCCAACAGTCTTTCCTGCTAATATTAGAATTTTCTCAAAGACTGAGTACTTATATTTAAACGAGACAAATGATAGGGTGTTATCTAAATATGATGTCAGGAGAAATAAGTCTACTAGTAGACGGAATTTTAGCTTAAGAGAAGAATGTCCACGTTTGAGGGATTGTTCAAGCCTCATTCCAGTGTTGGGTAAAATTTCTACCGTAACCTATACTGCCTTACCAAAAAAAAAGATCTCCCTTTCATGTCCAGAGAATCAAGTCAATTGTTACATCAGAATTAAATACTCACACATCATCAATAACATTCAGGGATACATAACACAACACAAGGGTAATAGGTCTTGAGATGTGAATAAATAATTATCTCTACGTATAAAAGTGAGTTGCTAGATGACACTAACTCAAAACCACTATGGCTAGCGTATAGTACATATTCATGTGAAGCAATACATCTAATAATCCATGTGTATGTATTATCCATATGTTTATTAAAACGGTATCTCTCTAAACAGCATTTGTCTATTAAAGCCTGTGTATGATCAGTTGGTGAGAAAGGGGCCTTTGGGGGAATGAAGCAATACATTTTCATAGGTCGGATCTGAACGAAGTACGGTTAAACAAACATTGATATCTTCACTAATTTCATTTTTACAGATTCACAAGTTACAAATTTGGTACGGTCATTATATCCTTAATCCATAGCAACCACAGAGGCATGGGTGGGCCTGGCCTACCCAATCAGAAGGCTTCCTTGCTACTTAGTTATATTTTGGTTAAGATACGTTTGAACATATGTTTTGGAACCTATTAGGTAGGAGAGAACCAGGGCCACCTGATTTACTCTGTGCCCACCCACATTGGGATTTCTGCCTACGCTACTGATCCATAGACATCACACATGGTTAGTCTATCATCAATATTTTTATATATTTTTATATATATATATATATTTTTTTTT
>JAODLI010002449.1:0-10521 GCA_027575585.1 Percopsis omiscomaycus
TCCTTGAGCAAGATGCCTAACCCCTATCTGCTCCATGTAATAGCAGCATGTAATTGTAAGTCGCTTTGGATAAAAGCCAAATGACCTAATATATACAATTAGTTCGAGCCCTATATATATATATATATATATATATATATATATTATATATATATATATATGGCCTAATCGACCTAATTGTTATATATTATACTATGTTTTATGTGAACATAGAGACCTTTTACACCATTTTGTAAAAGTTTTTATGTCGCTCGAGAACAGCAAACGCACCAAGGGTCACCAAATTCCATTTTTACTTTACCCTCACTGAAAATTATATTAAATATATCGCTTAAAGGCAAGTGTTATAAATCTATTAATAAAGGGACATTTCTACAATTCCAATTAATCTGTGGCTTTTGGTTATGGCCCAGTCACGCATTGTCCTTACGTTTACCTCAATAAGTATGTTGTATTTTTGCTGGATCATTTTAACATAAGCTATTTTTTCTGATATTGTACTCTTTGAAAAACCCTTGGTGCTATTGCCTGCGTGATGACAAATTAAGGTTATCTGTGTTTTCTTCTTTTTAACAACGATGCCAATGTTTAGGATCGCAAACGGCGGTTTTACTGTAAATTGGAGAGATTGGATCTAGTTTACAAAGGCCGAAGCTGCTAGTACATTATAACTTTTTTATTTATTTATTAACGGCAATGTAAGAATGCCAGTGATGCAAAAACTAACATAAAAATCACCACCTTTCCAGAGTAATAGATAGGAACACCTGAATGTACCTTTTGTCATATGTGCCACACACTAGAGTTTAAAGTATGCTTCATAGTACCTGAAGTAGGCCACTGAATAAATATGCAGTGCTAGAATAGGGGCCAGTTACAAGAAAAGAAGAGCAATTATGCAGGAGTCTAAATGGTTAGTAACTGATCTTTTTTATGAACTCACACACCCTTCGTTCTGATAGAAGAAACCCTTTACAAGGATAGAAAACAAAACGCAGACCATGCTACTGTGATAAACCCGTTCTCCATACATGTGAACATTTGCAATTTAAAGTTGTGCAAAGGCTCCAGTTCGGCTTCTGGTAATTTGACAGAGGTCAAAATGCTCACATGAAAATGCTTGAGCGCGCGCGCACACACTCACGCGACGTTTTTTTTCAAGGATGGTAATTGCATCTTGTATTCGAACGTATGACCTGGTGATATCGTTTAGCAGTATGTTAGCTTGTCAGTATTACGTGGTCAAACTGATACCATTGTCTCTTAACTTGCTTGACATGTACTTAACTGTAGTGACTGTGTATACTTCTAATAAAGTTATTTTAGCCTCCTTTTAAAGCGTTTTTGATATAATTAACAATGTATTTATTTAAAAACGCATATATATACTGTATGTGACCTAATGTAATGAGCCTAATATAGTGCTACTGAGCAAATTGCAGACGTGTAGCCTCAATATTTCTTCTTCCGATACTGTAGTTAACCACACTCTATAGTCCATTAATCCTGTTGCAATTTCAGTCTTTCAGCATTTATTATTTCATGGCCACGATGAAACAAAGTTATACCAAATTCAATAATGTTCAATAATGTTGATTAGTGCACACGTATTTAAAATTGGGCCAAATGTAACTTCGGAGATCAGGCGTTCTGCGGGGCCACAATGTATTGATAGTTGGGGGCTTTGCAAACACACTACATGAAGACAAGTGAAGATGGCGGACGTATTAAGTGTACTTCTTCAGTATAATATCCAGAAAAAGGAAATAGTCGCTAAAGGAGATGAAGTTATTTTTTGAGAATTCTCCTGGCCAAAAAATGTCAAGACTAACTACATTATTTGGGGGTATGTCAATGTTGCATTCATTTCTGCTACTATAGGCCTGCGACTAAGCTAATTTCCCCCTTTTGCTGCTAGTTGCAGCAAGGAGCTGGCTAGCTAGCTAACTCTACTGTGCTAACAATCACTGCTATTTATTATAGACCAACTTCACACCAGCCCCTTGTGTTTGGAAAGGATCTTTTTGTTTTGCAACCAGTGTTATTAATGTTTGCACAAGTTGGCTTGTTTCTATCTTGGCTGCTATCTGACATGCTATATTTAGCTTGCCTTGTTATGCTAGCTAGTTTAATCTTCTATGAATTGATTACGAATTCAAAAAAGTCTTTCCACCCCACGTCATTAGATGCAGTCTTTAGATTACTGGTAGATATTTTATTCATTGTGGTTTCGCCAATTGCAAACTGGACATGCAGAAAGATATGCTGGCCCTGGATTAGCACACTCTAGCTGGGTTCTAACGTTAGTTCCGTAAGATGTCAGTCTAGTTCAGTCATGCATGCTTGCGTCATCTGTTTGGGGTAAAATTCCTCTACATTCAAGTTACATAATTTAAATGATTGTAGTGGCTTATACATAATTTCAATTGAATGTGTGTAGACCCATATACCCCAATAGTATTCTAAATGTGACGCCTCCCTTTTTAACGCACTGGTTTGACACGGGTATATTGTTGTGCTTTCTCACTTAGAACGGGAAAAGAGGGACAGCCCAAAGAGTACTACACTCTTGACTCAATCTTATTCTTGCTCAACAATGTGCACCTTTCCCATCCTTCATATGTGCGAAGGGCTGCAGTAAGTGACCTGCAACTTCACCTTCATCAAACCCAATCAAATGACTCATGAAAGTAACATGATAACAGTCACTTCTACTAAAACTTTGAAAAGTGATATTAAACCTTGGTTCCACTCTTTATTCTATAGCTTCTTATTATACCTTTTTGTTTAAATGCACACGCTTGCTTTTGGGATTAAAATAATCCTTTGGCCATGCATTTATGCACTTGAACACCCGATTCATAATTTGGTAAGGAAGCTATAGATGTAAGAGTTTGGCAAAAAGTTAAATATGCCTTTTTAATAGCAAAAAACTTTTATTTACTTCATTCTTGTACCTTTTTTAATTTATTGTCTCACCTTATTAAGATAAGAGAAGTTTTAATACCCACAGAAAATTGAATCACATAATCTCTACAATTCATGTGAATGTATCCTGACAATGTGGTTTAATCTAATTTATTGTTACAGACGGAGAACATTCCAGTTGTCAGAAGACCTGATCGAAAAGGTTTACTGTTTTATCTCAACGGCGAGAGTTGTAAGTAGTGTTGTGGGAAAACGACTCGCTTTACTGTAAGCATCTACTATGACGTTTCTATTGTGTTGTCATTTGAGGTCCAAGATTTATTTCTTAATAATTTATTACTTCACATGATGGAAAACACAGATTCGTGGAGCCGGCTGATAGATCCCTACTCCTAGAAGGAATTATCAAAGACAGTCTGTAGTTTAACCAATTCAATTTCCATTTTCTTTCTACTTAAAGCTACTTCAACAAGCATCGACAGAAGTGCCCCCATAGAAATAGGCTTGCAAAGGCCAACACAAGGTACGTTCTGAACCAGCTTGGAAGAGCCAGATATGTTTTTGTGAGGATGAATCATTTGTGGTGAAGACCTTTTTTAACCACAGGCCTCACCCCGCCAAGACAATGTGATTTAAAACTTTTCTTTGTTCACCCCAACAGTCAAAAGAGCAGCCGACGAGGTATCGTCTGAAGCCAAGAAGCCAAGGGTTGAGGTACAGTATGTTTCTGCTATATCCAGCCTGCAATGTCTTTAGTTCAAGCCCATAAACCTATAATGGCATTCACATATCTGCCTGATCACATTAAGTTGTGGAGAGCTTTTTCTTTTGTTTTGTTTGTTGGTGGTGTGAGTGCCCCAGTTGACCTCTGGCCCAGTTAGTAACTAGTTGCCATAGATTTTATTTTTGCTTCTGGCCACCTCCAAGATGTTCTGTAAAATAGACTAGTGATTTGTTTATAATTTCAAATATACAGCTATAGAAAGAACAGTTGTTGTAAAATGCAAACCTCATACATTGTTAGCAATTCATTCGTTATACTTTCTAATTGAGCAAACTAATGCAGGGTAGCAAACTGTTTATGCTGTCCTGATGTTAGCTGTTGTGATCTGTCGCGGCTAACGGGAAAACAACGAAAATCCGACAGCAGGATTTACATCCCTGCCAATGTTATTTATGGAAGATTGCGACGTAGGCTGTAACCGGTGTTATCCCTGTCTCATGAAGTTTTGTAGTTTTTCTGGATTTTAAAAGTCATCTAACTTCATCTAGTCCCGTTTCAGGCTAGCATGCAAAGAAATAAATTAATCTCACGGCAAAAAGTTCGGTCAGTCTTGGTGTCGATCTGTAATGTCAGGAGTCTTGCCCAGGGATAGCGCAGGAGTCTTGCCCCCTCGTAGTCTAACTCGCCGGTGTACTATGGTACTAACCACCAGCCTGAAGCCATCCACATCCCCAACTCACCCCAGCTACACACTGGACTCCCTTCACCTAATCGCTCAATTAGTGAACCTGTGGGTGGTATATGTTGGGTATATGTGTATATGTTTTTTTCGTCTTTGTTGGTGGTTGTGTTTGCCGCTGTATGCCGAGCTGAAGTAAAACGCTGAGTCTCGTTATCGCTATTTCGTGTCTGTCAGTTGTTTTCTAGTGTTTTGTTCAGTCTGCACCTGTACTCGCCTCCCAACACTCCTTAAACAATGTCACCCCAAATAAGCCTTTTAAGTTTGCAACCTTGCAAGCCTATCTCAGCTAGCTAGCACAGTCAATAAAACTATGAAGAGTCATATTTGTGTAAAATCCTGTAGTATTACTGTTGAATGGGTGGGGGGGGTTGTATTCATGACAGTGGTGTAAAAGTGAATTACACTCTGCAAGGGGAGCCCAGTAGCAAGCAATACCAATTCTCACATAATAGGACTTTAAACTCTTTTCATTTAATTTTAGGATGAAGAGCGAGTGCGCCTGGACAAGGAGCGTCTGGCTGCCCGACTGGAGGGCCACAAAGAAGGCATTGTGCAAACTGACCAGATTAGGTATGAAGTTGATTCACATAACATGTTTTTAACAGTATTATAAGAAGGAGGAATAGGGCTTCTGCTAATCCAGTAACATAGCCGTTATTCTATCCTCAATGGTACTACTTACTGCCTGTTCTCTCCAAATGTTCCCAGTAATGTTGGGCCTACGGTGGGCCTAGACCCATCGTATTATCGAAACCAATAGAAGTACAAATGGCACAGCTTTCTTGAATGGACAGTAGAATGGGTCATTGTTGTGTCCCTCAGTCGGTCATAAACTGCAGCAAAACAGAGTTTTATTTATCTTTTTCTTTCTCCATGAGTGCCCTGCATGGTCTGCTGGCATATAACGCACACTGTACCTTTCCCGCCTCGTCCTTCCCTGTCCAGATCTCTGTCCGAAGCCATGTCGGTGGAGAAGATCGCTGCCATCAAGGCCAAGATCATGGCCAAGAAGCGTTCGACCATCAAAACGGACCTGGACGACGACATCACTCTGAAGCAGAGGAGCTTTGTTGACGCAGAGGTGGACGTCACCAGGGACATTGTGAGCCGAGAGAGAGTCTGGCGGACCAGGACCACCATTCTCCAGAGCACCGGGAAGGTCAGCATCCCAGTTTGTTTTGTTTTGATGTCTCCGCGCCGGCACCAGCCGTGGCCGGAGGCATTATGTTTTTGGGTTTTCCGTCCATCCGTCCCATTCTTTTGAATGCGATATCTTAAGAACGCCTTGCTGGAATTTCTTCAAAATGTTCACTTGGACTCAAAGATTTACTGGTTAGAGTTTGGTGGTCGAGGTCGCTGTGACCTCGTGTATGTCCCATTCTCGTGAATGCGATATCTTACGAACGCCTTGAGGGAATTTCTTCAAATTTAAAAATGTATGTAGACTGAAACTATACGCGGAGGCATATAATTCTAGAATGTTTTTCTTTATTCTACTTCAGGACCTTTTTGAAACTTGGTCATTAGAGCTAGATATGTTTCTAAATGTCTTTACATTGCAAGCTCTTTCTCAGCTTTAAGTTGTTGTTTATTAATATCAGATATTTGTTTTGGATTTTACATTTCTAAGAAAGGACAATGGCCTTTTTTTCCCCTTTGGTTTAAAGTATTATTCATCTCGTCAGTGTGTTCTCTTGGTCACTTACAGAACTTCTCCAAAAACATCTTTGCCATTCTTCAGTCAGTGAAAGCCAGAGAGGAGGGACGAGCCCCAGAACAGAGGCCAGCACAAAACCCCACACAAGTGGTAAGGGGGAAGATCTCTAGCACGCACGCACGCACGCACGCACGCACGCACGTTTGTGCTTCTGTCTTGGTGAGGACCATCATTGACATAATGTATTCCAAAAAAGAGTCAAGTCTGACACTACCAGCATTCCATTTTGTGTTCTCCCATCTGCTTAGTCTCGAAATGACAAAGTGTCTTCAAATTATGATGCTACGGTACCCTTAAATATATCCTAATGTGCCGTACATTGTCACATGCCCTTAAATTGTAGGATTTCTGTACTAAAAATGGCCACAAGCCCTAGAAATGATATTTAGATTTCAGAAAGAATTACTTTGTGGCAGTAGTCCTGTGACTCACCCCTTCTCCATTTTATACCTAAGGCCATGTTGTGGGCCAACACATTCTGTTTTTTTCAGCTTTTTAGAAAAGAGAAATAGCAGGAACACAGAACATAAACAGCAGTTTATTTTTTAAATGTTTTCCTTAAAAATATTTTCTCAGTAGCCAATATGATCCAGATTAGATTTAGGCTTGTTAGAATGAATACAAAATGACACATGAATACAAAATGAAACGTGTCCTAATTCCAGTAGCTGATGTTCATAAATCATTTCGGTGCAGGATAGTCTAGTGGTCACTTTGGATAATAGCGTCTGCTAAGTGCTGTAAACTTGTGTATCATAAATGTTCATGACAAACACCTCGATACGGTACATGTAATCCTGTACATGTAATTTCATGGCACAGCTAAGGTGTTACTGAAAAGGCCTCTACATACATACATACATAGTTAATTGTATATTATGTCTCTTCAGGATCCGTCTATAAGAAATAAACAGCCCGTCCCAGCTGCCTACAACAGATACGATCAGGAGAGATTCAAGGGAAAAGAGGGTAAGCCATATTTATGCCTGCGCCAGTGCATTTTATCTTGTTGAATGGCTGTTCTAATTATGCAGTACACCCCAACACACCTTTTCCCTGCTTGGACACCAGCTAGCTTATCCTCTGTTTTGTTAGGGTGCTAGACGTACTTTATCTTCAATTTAGGGTTTGGCATTGGCATTATCTGGTATGTTTAATGTTGTGGAGATAATAAATAACCTGCTGCCTGTCTCCATTTCTAGCTGCCTTCTCATACTCGCCCCTCTTCTTCAAAAATATTCAAATGCAAATGATCTATTATCAGATTGGGTTATCTCCTAAAAACCTCTCCCCCCTTCTGCGCGTTCCTTAGCAACACAAACGTTTTTAAATTAGATTTGTGCTCTACCATGCAGAGGGCATAGCATAATCTGAACGGCCCTTTAATACTGCACGATCAATGCAATGCAGTGCAACATATAGCATGAGCAAATTATATAGTGTGTGCGGTGAATGAAAAGCAGACTGCTAATCATGCATTGTCTGTCTTTAGCACCGTCATCCTTGTTGCTCTGTCAGTAATGATGAAACATTTAATTTACTCCCCAGAAACGGAGGGCTTCAAGATTGACACCATGGGAACCTATCACGGCATGACCCTGAAGTCAGTGACGGTGAGTGCGAATCCTTCTGCTGTCCTCCTGAGCACCTAGTAATGCAAAGGTGTCGACATGTACCCTTTTTCCACAAATATTTGCGCGCATAAGCAGGATCTTTTATTTTTTAAATGTGGAAAAACCAACCAGGAATAAGCGATTGACTCCTTTCCCTTTGCCAGTAGACGAGTATTCCTTTTTGTTTGATTTCTGGTGTGTCATGTTCGATGTTGGGGGTGTTAGGAACGTCTGGGGCAGTTATTTGGCAGTTATTGGGCAGTTATTTACCAAGACCCTATCTAAATAAATGGGGGGGGGGGAGCCATAACTGTACTTTCAACGGTAATAAAAACTACATGAATAGAATCGCCAGTCAAAAAAAAAAACGTTAAGTTTTATGACAAAATAAGGTTTAAAAAGCATATTTTCTCATAGGCTATTACACATGCGCAAGGTCAGTGCCACCACACGATTGGCTTAATAGGTTTCCCTATCGGCTGTTTATAAAGCAGACGATTGGCTCTTTTGGGGGAGGGGCGGGACATGTGCATCCAACCGCTGTCTTTGGTGTTATAGACATAGAGTCCTATTCAAGATTTTTTAAGTGGCCCCATCTCTTCTCTAATGTCTCTGCTTAAGTGTCCTATCGCAAATTTACGCTGGCAGCACTTTTGTAGCTCGCAGTAGTTGCTCAGCTGCAGCGCTGCCCCTTGTGGCCGTGCCTTACCTGGTAGCTCACGGGTGCTGCCAACAAAGCTTTGAGATAGTCAACTGTGTATTTCCCTGGCTATATATGCAGGATACACAAATGACCTATTGCATTGTTGTTATGTGATCACATTGCTGCTGTTTTTAACTGCATTTTCAGCACAGAAAATTATGATTTCAATAACTTGAAATGTTCAAAATGTGTGGGTTGGCAATTAAATTATATCACAATATGACTTCCTCTCTGGTCAAGTGTGGGATTTTCACAAAACTAAAACATGTAAAGAGAGATCTAGATATTAAGATGACAGATTCAGGAACTTTTCTCACGCAATACTAGATATCTAGATGCACACAAACTCGTTCATTGCTCAATATGATTCAAAACCAGAATTCACAAATGTTACAGTAAATAGGATGTGTAGAGCAGACATCGTGAATTTATTCTCTTTGAGTACTTGCTTTATACATGCTTTTAAAAACATTTTCTTTCATACAACTGTGATAAACAATGAATTATATAATTAAATTATTATAATTTAGGACGTGGCACTTTTTTCAGGGACTTCATTTGATTGATCATTATGTCTTATTATTATCATTATGGCTTATGTCATTTGTGTACATTGAGTTTTATATTGTAGTCTAATACTAATTTAGTTCACTATCCTAAATCTCAATATGTACCTAACATGCATTGTAGTTACCAGCAACGCGTAGGTGCATTTTTAACCGTGGCTTACCCTCCACCCACACAAAAACGGGACTAAAGCTTGGCTGCCTTTCTGTTTTAAAGGGACATTCTGTCCAAAATAGATGATGTTGGGATTCTAAGAATGACCATAAACTTTACCACTTTCTTATCGCAGGGCTCTGTAATATGAGACATGGGCCTTATGTGATTGCCAGCAGCTTTTATACTTCTTTCATCACCTTCACTCATGCAGCTATACTATATATATTATACATACACTATTGTGCAAAGGTTTTAGGCAGGTGTAAAACAATTCTGTATGGTAATGCTTTCCAAAATGGATAAGTAATGGTTTTAGTTTAATTAATCAATTAACTAAATGCAAAATGAGTGAAACAGAAAAATCAAAATCAAATAAATATTTGGTGTGACCACCCTTTTGCCTTCAAAACAGCATCAATTCTTCTAGGTACACTTGCACTAAGTCAGGGATTTGGTAGGATTGTGTTTCAACGTACATATTAAATTTATGATCATTGGCACCTATTGGGTATAATCGTTTAATTTTACACCTGACTTTGTGCAAGTGTACTGTACCTAGAAGAATGAATGCTGTTTTTAAAACAAAGGGTGATCCATGGTCAGCGCCAGGGGGTAGCTTGGAGTTGCTATAGCAACACCAAGATTTGGCCTAGCAACTGCTAAGCATCCCCAAGGAAACTCTAATGTTATTAACGTCATTTAATTGCTGCTCTCTCCATCAGTTGCGCTGTTTTCACTAGTGCAGCTCATATAAATTAGAGCTTTTATCCAATCAGATTTTCCACCCGTGCTACGTGTTTGTGGCAACCTTGTGTTTAACACAGAATGGCATTGTAACGTGTGTGTGTGTGTGTGTGTGTGTGTGCACGCGCACATGTGTTCGTGTGTCGGGGGTGTTGCATTAGAAATTGAACTGTTGGCAACCGGCACATTATTGGGAAACCCTACATTTCAGAGCACCCTCGTTGAAAAGTCAAGCAACCTCGTAGCACCAGCAAAAAGAACATCTCTGGCGCCGCCCCTGTGGTGGTCACACCATAAATTGATTTGATTTAGATTTTCCTCCCATTCACTCACTTTGCATTTTGTTAATTGATAAAAATAAACTAACATGTCTATTTTTAAAAGCATTCTTACTTTGTAAGTATTTTTTCACACCTGCATGAAACGTTTGCACAGTACTGTACATGTGCCCCCCCCACACACACACACGCACACACACACTCTGTATGATGACTCAAATACAAATGTCATCTGTTTTGTACATAATCACTCAGACTCCGTTAACATTCATTATAATGCACAAACCTTTCTTTCAGTTCACAAGGAAAATATGTAGAATGTACATGGCTTATAAAACATTATGCAGTA
>JAODLI010002450.1:0-10520 GCA_027575585.1 Percopsis omiscomaycus
ACTGACAACATAGTTGTGGATCTTGTATTGCATTTCTGTCACTAGAGCCTCTTAAATATTACACACTGGTCCTTTAAGATGCGTTTGTGATGAAATTAAAGAAAAGTTTGTTGTGAACTAGAGGGTACTTACATATTTCTCTTCAAACATTTTTGCCATGGCAGCCACTTCATCTTTGTCACCTTTATTCTCTTGGTCTTGAAGGCCATCTTTTAAAATTACCTTGCCCTTCTAAAGTGTAAAATTTCAAACAGCTATTATTTTTCATCTTATTCAAGACATTGAGACTGTTAAAGTAAATTAATTATTACATTTCCAACATTTTTTTTACATTAACCGTTTTTACGCCCTTCATGTCTAGGTTCAACCAACAAATATCAAACATAGGCCCACTAAATCCTCAACTGTAGGCCTACACTGAACATGCAGGCCTATGGTGCAACCAATTGTCTACAATAATCTCGGTTAATCGTGATCCAAATTGATCTTGTCCGTTTGGATCGGTTTAATTACACTTAAGATGTCTTCTACTAAAGACGTTGGTCCTTTGAGTAGGCGCATTTCTTAGATCAGTGCCCGATCGCATTATTTTAAGAGATGTTATAGGGCCCACCTTGTTGTCAACCAGCTCAGTGTAGCTGAACTCGGGAAAAGTGCGATCATCTGGTTCAAATAACGTTAGAACACAACGGACGGTCGGCTCTATTTTAATGGGCGGTTCCAAATCCCTTCCCTTGCCCTCAACTAAACCCGCAGACGTACACGGTGTTGGATTTGCGGGCACGGTCGATTTGTCTACAACTGTGGAAAAAGGTAAATTACACGACAGCGTGGTCAGCTGGGCTCTCCGCGGTTCAGCCATGACAAGAACGCTTCGTGTTTCGAGGGAAAGCGCGGGCGGTGATTACGCTGCTAAATGCATTTTAGACGTCGGAGTGATTAGAAGTGAGCGCACGTGTGCGTCCTTTATTTACGCGCGGATCGGCGTACTACATCCCCGCTCGGCGGGCGCACACGTGCGGGAACACGCGCTTAGCGGATGATTCAATGAGCGTACTTTACATTTACAGCATTTAGCAGTCGCTTTCATCCAAAGCGTCTTCCAATTCCATTCGTACATTCCTCAATAGCTGAATAAGTCATACATCAATCATCGTATGTAGCCTAAAAAAACACATTCTGTTAGAATAGTGACCGTTAGAATAATTATGGATAATTTAATTGCTAAACATCATACCATGACATATCCACATACTATCTATTTCCGTGAGCCGGTCCCTGAACGTAGAGCAGGAACGGTAGCTGTTTTCCATACAGTAAAAATAGAAACGAGCAGGAGTGTTATTATGAGGTAGAGAGGTCAGTGGCAGAGGCGCCCAGGTGGATTCTGGCGGAATCTGGGCAGTGACTCTGGTGTCCTGACAGCTGAAGGAAGCTCCTTCCAACACACGTTCCAGTCAACAGATGACTTGATGTACATATATTATATCTGTTCCTCTTATGCCACCGTCTTGGTGTATAGCCTAGATTCTGTATTCACACAAAGTTGAGCTGCGTTGTGCATATTACGCCAAGCGGGGGCGCCCTAGATCCACACATGACAGTGACCAGGCACGGTGCCGGAGAAAGTGAAACCGTGATGGGTTTCATTGTGATGACACAAACCTGACGATAAGAAACCCCCGTCTCCACAATACTCGTCTCTTTATTTGCATGTGAATAAAGACACATGGATATCTATCTATCTATCTTACTTTTTACCTAATAATACAGTGTTTATTGGTATCCGCATTTTAGTCTGTTATTTTTTTTATTATCATGTAAAACCAGGACTAGTACGTTTGTTTACATCGAATCGACACAAGCCAATTACAAATAACGGGGTAGCTGCAATCAGTCAACGTGAATCGCCCGTTAGCGCATCGCAGACGCGATTCACTTCTACGCACGTTTCCCTTTTCCACTCACACAACATCTTCCAGTTTGCAATTATAACCGAATTTCACGGGGTGTGGGCATTTAATGCAAATATGGATCTGAGAGTAGGCCTACAAGGGGGCGGGGGGAGAAAGGGGACAGAGAGAGACTAAAAGAGAAGGATCGGGTTACAGGCTGTCTTTTGTTTAACCAGTCTCATCTCAAACGATTTAATGGGATGGAAGAAATCGCCACCCTTCCACGTCAATGCGCGAGCTCCAACTGAACCGGCGAATTAAGAAAAAGTAGGAGTCAATAAACGCGCAGGACAAAGACAGACAGATGGAGACGGCGGGGTGTGTGCGTGTACGTGTGTGTGTGTGTGTGTGTGTGTGTGCGTGTGTTGGGGGGTTGTGACAGGGACCCCATCAGTGCAGGATCAGAGTGGGGAAATTGGATGACAATGTCGGGGGGAATAATTTAAAGCGATTGGGGAGGCGTGGTCCCCGAGGTGTATAATTCAGCCATTCATTAACTAGAGCAAACAAGAGCCGATATTAATTAACTCCTTCCGAATGTGAGGTGCCCCTGGAAGACATCGCTTTGTTTTCAATTGTCCACACAACACGTTTTTGGACTTCTGTTTTTTTGCCGTTGTTGTTGTTCGTGACTTACGGGCCAAAGGGCCAAAGTGTGCCATTGCGTTAAGCCTGGAAAAGCATTTATTTATTCCCTTTTTGCCATTTGTTAACATGACATGAGTAGGCTACAAGATTACTGAAGTGCTGTCTATCGCCCCTTTCTCTCTCTCTCTGTCTCTCTCTCTCTCTGTCTCTCACACACACAAACACACACACACACACACATCAGCAACAACCGAACCTTTTTTACCACTGCGAAGTGATACCGTTATTTGCTTGTCGTCCCGCCATCAAGTCTGCCGCTAGGCGGCGCTGCGCCGCTTATCCACGGTTCAGGCGCTGCTAACTTTGATTAAGGTTTAAATTGGCTGAATTTAATGAACGCTGCCTAATTAGGCGGGATAACGGCTTTAATTGATAGGTAATTATATGCCACAAAATACCATTAATTCTCAAGCAGCGTCTTAGTGTAAATCCTCCCTCCCTCTTCTCGTGCAGCATTTTGTATATATGTAAACAGGCAATGGTAAACAATTAGACACATGTTAGGGGCAAATATTCAAGAGGGTATCAAGCTAAGCCTGGCGGAATGTGTTGTTTTAATTGAAATTCTTTGGTCTGATTGGTTGCTTTCTTATAAAGCACATGTTGAAATATTGAAGTAAATATAAGATAAAGATATAAAATAAAATACCACATTGGACACATTTAGCGTCTTTGCTTTGTTGAAATGTTGAAAAAGGATTCTGTGAAGCTTCTTTTTTAACCCTTGGTCTCATTTTTCAGGGTAAATGTATTAAATTTTTGGACTTGAAATGGACATTGGCACATCCTTAATTGAATGGAAATCCTAAAACAAAAGCACTTATTTAGCACTTGCCAGTAGTTTAGCCTGCTAGCAATTATTTCTATTGATTAAATGATGATTTTTAGAGAAATATATTGAGAAATGTATACTGAAAATGCATAAGTGAAGTAACCTGATGTCATAATGCTGTCCTTATTGTAGGAGAATGTTGTTTGCTTGCAAGAGCTGGTGGCTAACCAGTTCAACTGTTCAACTGACAAATGTACTGATTGTAAGTCGCTTGGATAAAAGCGTCTTCTAAATGCTGTAAATGTAAAATGTAAAACAAAACAAAACAAAAACAAATAATCTCAACAGGTGGCTATAGGCCTGAATATTATTTTTAACATCATGATTGCAATTGAGGAAAAAACATTTACGTACAGTATATATTTGCATTCGCCAACAAAGTTTACCAAGAGTTCATCAGATGTCAGCTGACTTTAAAGAACCTGCATGGGTCCACAAAGATGTATAAAGGACATCTAAGATTCTTAAAAAGATTGATTGTTTAATGAAGTCTTAATAAGTGTCTGCAAACAAAAATTCAACATGCCAGTCAAGGCAATGCTTTGAACCCAAAAACAAAAATCTTCAGTCCACTTTGTATTCACTCTGCTTTGTTTGTCTGCATGTCACTTAGCTGTGTACTGTACACAATGTGGTCTAATAGAAAATATAAGGACTAGGATTTATGTGGGTGAGATCCAATAATGTTAAGCCTTGATTGTATATCTATAATCCTTGTCAAAGATGATCTTTATTAATGAAATTCATCCTAACTCTTTGGAGGTTAAAGGTCCCGCGCATAACCATGCACAAATAACTGACACTTTTTGAGGAGGAGTTCTTAGGAATATGCTATAATGCTATAATACTACAATAAAGCTAGCTAATAATTCTAGGTGTTTGTGTTAGAATTGGCCAAGTCATTGGGGCTTGTGTTATAGTCATGGTCTGGTAAATGTCCTAAATATATATATATATATATATATATATCTCATTCATAAATGTTCATATATTTATGCAAGAACAATTGTATATCCAGGATTCTCACTTTCAAATATTGTGCTTACATTCTACTGAAAGTAATTTATTTGTTGTTAACTGAAAATGTAATGCATACTGAATCATTAATAAAAACTCACATCCATTATTGTATTATAGTGGAATTCAATACGACTATTCCAGTATCAATATTGATATAAACGTACCTACTGACAGCTTCAGAATTCAAAATATTCAGAATAGAATATGAAAGTGTAAACGTAACCTACTGTTTGTACTCACAAAACTATTTCCCAACCTGTGATGTCAGACAAACAGAGGGGCTCCTTTTGAGTGCGCTATTCATTAAATTGATTGAACCGAGTTCCCATAATTAAAACATTTTCCTCGTTTACGCAGTGGCTTTAAGCGGGCCTCGTGGGGGGAATCGCTCACGCCCATGTCGTCTCACAGGCAGCAGATGGTTTTGTCGGGCTCAACTGGCCAGCCACTGGCCGATCCATTCTGCGCGTCCACCAGATCTAAACATTTGCTTAACCCCCTTCCCCCACGCGCACACACCCCCTCATAAACGCGTGCACACCCACACGCACACGCGCTTGCATGGGCCCATATCCATGTACGCCCCCAATATTGGCTGAACGGCTAAAATGTATGCAAATGGGGCGCGCACAAATTGGCGTCACCATTTCTCAAATGATATCATTATGATATTTTGAAAATGTTAATCTGCATGGCGGATTTCCCGGGGGGGAGGGGGGGGGGAGAAAATTAGGTCTATTTCCGTGTGGCTCGTGGCAGCTAACGACTGAGGGATGAAGGGGGAGAGAGCGAGAGAGAGAGAGAGAGAGAGAGAGAGAGAGAGATCTGTGATTCACTGACAGGCTAACAATTAAAGTGGCATTCTGGGCCCCTTCAAGCATTTATCATTTTTGGAATAAGAAGCACGTTTCAGCGAAAGGTGATAAGTCAGTTTTAATTGAAATCAAATTATTGCTCTAATGGAAGTTTTGCTATTATTAAGGCCTTTTCTAATTTTATATTCCTTCTACATAAATGTATAGAGGGAAGTTTTATGGCACATTAGATTTCCAGGATTGACCAAGATAATTTGAATGGATTTTCATTTTTATATTTCCATCAAAATGCGGGGAATTTTTGATGAAAACGCCAATTCAATCACAATTTGCCTCTCACATTATATTCCGTCAGCGGTACAATTATACTGATAATTAGATGGAAGGAAAGTTCCTAATTGCTTTGGATTAGAGAGGTGCAGCACTCACTGGATCACAGGAAAATGGGCTCGAGTTCTCTGAATTATCAAGGCTTTCCATAATGTGCAGGGGGAAAAAAACGAGCAAAAAACCAAACATCAATGCCAATAATCCCTTGAACCTTAATTGGAATCACACATTTTCCTTTGGTTTTAGACCGCACAAAGCATGCAGGATCAAAATCATCTCCTAACAATTAATTTAGAATACCAGCCCGTTAATTATGAACCACTCTACTAAATAATGTGTGACTTCATTTAGATAGTTAAAAATGAACTTGCTTTGCTTTAATTGAGTAATTAACCGTTGACAGGCTCACCTTAGTTTGCTAATTAAAAAGGAAAAGCACTTGATTCCTTGTCTCAAGAGGAAAACTGAAGCGTCTGTGTCTGTTTCTAATGTGAATGGCTCTGAAGTCCATGTGATCTGAGTGTTTTGCTCTTAATTTTATTTTTTATGTTAGAAAAGCAGTTAAGTATAGGCTAAAGGTTCTTGTATAAAAGTGCACCAGAGGCTATGTGATTGTGTGCATCACAATCAAGATAAAAACAAACAATTACTAAACTAATACGCCTAACTACCTTAACCTGCCATTACCCATTACCCAGCAATCCTGGCCTAACCTTGCACTGACCTCCCCACTATGGCGTGGTTTCAGTCTTGCAGCTATAGCCGCTGTTCCAAGCTAATATTCTAAGATAGCACTCTCTCTTAGGCCCCGGTCAGGCCAGCAGTGAAATGACTATGAATGAATGACTATGAATCTCACTGTGAATTGTGTACATTCCAGACTTCCAGCATAGTGAAGCATTTTTGTTGTGATAACGTCGAGGCCAACTTTGGTGATCTTTGCCAACTGCCAATTAGCGGCACTGACCAATAGCAGAACTGCTTTGACTTTTTTAACCTCTGAAGGTCATACAATACAAAACTTTGTCTAAATACAAACTGCATCACAAAAGGAAGGCTACAGTAGATGCGTGGTGCGTGGTGGGTTATACCAGGGCCTTTGGATGATCTAGGGGCAGGATGGGGCATAATGGCTAGGGCGGTTGACTCATTGGTTCCATCCCCGACATCCGGACATGTCGGGGATTAAACCAATGAGTCAACCATATAAATCTTCTAACCCCATGCTTAACCCCTACCTGCTCCTTAACACCTATACTCACTGTAAGTCACTCTGGATAAAATCTAAATCTGCAAATTTATGAAGTTGTCTAAAGGAGATGGGTGCATCCCTACTTGCTCATTCAGGTTTAAAGATACTTTTCAATCCCCTTCCAGTAAAGCTGTTTTTGGTCATACCTACAGTAAGAACGTGTTATCAATGTCTTTGCTTGAGCCATAATCACTATTATGATCGCTATAGATGTTATTTGAATATATGGGGACGGTAGTTTTAAAATCCAAGAAAAATTTACACACTTCTTCATTTTCTTTTTTTTCTTCTTTGGTCTGCTTTGGTAGCCTGGCAACAACAAAGTGAATGTATGAATGACAGTTTGCTAAAATCACATGAATATCTTTATGACAACGTCATTGCCACATAAGATGGCGCTAGCAGTTGCCTCCATCATGATCTTGTGAGCTCCAAATGGAGGTTCGCTCCGCTAGTAAAGGCTGGATATGGTCGGTAGAAAGATCAGTCAGATAAGACCTGGGCCGATCAGCATTCAGTTGAGTCCATCAATCGATCAATACTCTGAGGACGTATTGATTAGCAGAGCAGAGCTGTGTGGAGAACAGGGTGGGCTCACGTGGGTAGCAGGACAGCTTTGTGAACTATCTGTACCCGTTCCATCCTTGCGAAAGACCCGGTGAATCAAGGGGAAAGCTGTGAACCGTTGCCAGTACATCCGCTACAGTCCGCAGAGGGATCAAATATGTCCTTGTAAAGGGTTTGACATGACGTAAGTAGGTCCATACCTGGTCTAAGTTAGAGCCTAAATGTCTGTCCAGGGCTGATAAGGCCCTGCCGAACCCAAAGCACTGGGGCTCCATTTTTTTCAGGCCCATTTAAGGTCCATAAAAAAGCAAATCTGGGTTTTTATTCCCTACGCATTTCTCATGTTTATGTGTAACTGTTCCCCACACCAAGCATCCAGCCAATGGTAAGCCAGAAATGACATGATAAATAGATAAATAAACATAAAATGCCTTGTTGTCATTTGACACAAATGGGGAATTGCAGCCCTTGCAGAGTTCAGGCTATTTCTTTTAGCAAAATACCAGAAAGTGCGGTTGGGTTGGGCTAAAATACATTAACAAGGGACTCTGAATATTGGCATTTAAATAAATGGCATTTAAATAAATGTGCTATGATTTGTACAAATATATGTCTATTCATAAACATATCGTTTGTAATGTGTAAAAGTGTTGAATCTGCATTTGTGAATCGAACAATACACGCATTCATTCCTTCTTCCAATGAAGTAATTCTGAGACATTTGTTCTGCTCTTTTGCGATCCACACACAAATAGCTCTTGATCTACAAATGTGCATGTGTGTTATGTCCCCACTGGTTTCTAAGCTAACTGGTCGCAAATAGGCTTATATTGATGAGAATTACATTAGAGCCTTTGGCAACTCTTGGAATGATTGAAAATACACGTTTTAAAAGCTAAAGCTTGTATCAAGCAGGATTCGTGGGGACTATTTGTGGATAATGCAGTTACAAATACTTTTGAGACATTTTCTCTGCATACGTGCTGTTCTGATGGAAAGACAAAACTCACAGGTTCATTCAGCCATCATGAGGTGGATGGTGGAGATTTTTTGTGGAACTATTTTTAAACGACACACTGTCCAAACAGTAAAGGCAATGACACATCAACACAGGTGTATCGGCAGGCTAGCCGTTTTATGAAATAAAAAGGGTTTTTAACCGATCACACAATGGAGGTTTCTCAAAGCTTCTCAAAGCAAGGATGCTATTTCAAGGATGCCATGTCATCGAATCCCGCCGAAGGACTGTCCCGATGTAGGATGCTTTGAGTTCTACCAAGGACTGAGTCCTTAGATCAGAGCATTGTCAAGGATGCATATGTGGGTATCCTCAGCGTTCCTCAAATACCCACAATCCTGTGCGCACGTACGAGAGGAATCGAAGGCGGGACCTTTTCAATGACGCACACCTGCACACTGGCTAGACTGTTTCATGATGTGTTCTCCGAATGCTAGGAAGGAGTCTTGCCTAGTCTCTGAAGGACCCGAGTTGGAAAGACCGTCCCACCAAGGAAGTCCTTGACATTGAGAAACACCCACTCACCATAGACCTTCCCCTCACCGCATCACATCCGGACCGTTCACCACTTCCTGGAATTGTCGTCCAATCACTGCCCAGGCAACTACTGATAGCCAATCAGGAATCGGGTGACTGTGACTGAGAGAAAGCTGGAAATAAAGTTGTTTTGTACACATCATGTAATTTTTGGGTACTTAGGAAGCATTAGGCCTACACGTACACAAGACGTATCTAAAGTTAAAAAGGAAGCAAAGCTAGCTACATAAAAGTAAAATGCACATTCATAGCACATGATTTTACAAAGCACACACACACAATATGTACATGTCTTGATTCATTATTAATCTCGCAAGCTCAAGTTACTTATAGCTGGTCATCAACAATACTGGAAGCACTGATCTGATGTTGACCTGGTCTGACATAGCAATAAGAGTTCAATGACAACAGCTAATGTGTAGGTCTATATGTTATGTTAGCAAGTATCCTGACACATATGGCATCATTTGCTGGGGATGCATTAAATAAAACGCTCTGTTTTTATTAGAAGGTATCGTGTTTGACCAAGGATGTCCTTGGTTGGAGCCGACCTCCACACCAGACCTCTAGCTTGGTCCGATCCCACTAGAGGGCGCTATATATGTTGGATCCTGCCGTTACACTTTTTTTTTTAACAAAGGAAACACAAGTCAGGGGAGAGATACCAAGTAATCCTTTCACCTCACCTAAAAATCCACTGTGCAGCCTTGGTCGCGGTTGGGGGGGAATCCTCTTATATGGTCTTTAGATTCCAAGGAAAAACCTCCACTTGGCCTCAACCTTTCCGTTAGCCCATATGCCCGGGATCCCAAAAAGACATTTTAAGATGAGAGAAAAATCAAAGCTACAAAGAAGAGACCGGTGTTTTGGCTTTATTGAAGCATGAGCAATGGGAGCTGGAATACACAAGCTATGAGTGTGTGTGTGTGTGCGTTTGTGCGTGCGCGCCCGCGCGCGTGTGTGTGTCGTGCACATCTTATTATCAAGTTAATTAAAGCTATGCGTCTGACAATGTCGCTCGAGCCCAGCGAAAAGGGGAGGAAGAAGGAAGAAAACGGAATTTAAATGTCGCGTCTCCCAGGACCGCGTGTCAAGGGCTGCTTTTCATCGAGCGCCGCGTGAGTTTGGCTCGCGCAGCACGGCTGGAAGGGCGGCGCGCGCAGGGGGTGTGGAGGTGTGTGTGTGTGTGTCTTTTCTAAGCGAACGACATGAAGGCGTTGGATTTTGATGTTAAAAAAAAATGTATACAAGGAAAATAAATCGTCAGAGAAGAAGAAGAACGTCAGAGGAGAAACGGGAGAGAGAGAGAAAAAGGCCGCGCGTGACATGAAAAGGCCTCTCGAGCCGTTCAAAGTTGCACTTGGATGGTGGAAGGGGGATTTAAAACATCCCAGTGAACAAGGAGGCATTAAAGCGTCCCATTATAAAACTAGACGTTGAAATGTGAGATGCCCGCTCGCACACGTGCACTCGAGGTCAAGTAACAGGGGGGGGGGGGGGATTATATGGTTCTTCATAATAATATTAATTAAACAATTTGCATGCT
>JAODLI010002451.1:0-10520 GCA_027575585.1 Percopsis omiscomaycus
GAATATTACTTAGTGTACCTTTAATACACACACATATCTCTACACCCATAGGGTCACATGTAGGCTAGACTGAGGGGGAATATTACCTAGTGTACCTTTAATACACACACATATCTCTGCACCCATAGGGTCACATGTAGGCTAGACTGAGGGGGAATATTACTTAGTGTCCCTGTGGTGGCAGAATGCATAGAGAATATACAGTCCTCTTTGTGTGAAGAACACAGGGCTTAAGATGTCAAGCGAATAGAACTGTTAGTCTCACTGACATAATATCCTGAGCAAATTAACATATCACACACACACACACACGAACACACAGAGTCTCTCATGCTGTATCCCATGGTCTTGATTGGCGGGTGGCTAAATTGACATTAGACTTTTGGAGGCAAAGGCGGGGCTTTTGTGACCCCTGCTGAGCCGCGCTCTGTCAGAGAGAGAGAGAGAGAGAGAGAGAGAGAGAGAGAGAGAGAGAGAGGATTATATCTTATAGGGCACAAAGCAGGCTGATATTAATATCTCTCTCTCTCTCTCTCTCTCTCTGGCTTAGACAGGTTGTATCTCAGTGGGTTCAGGAGGCAGGTAATCTTCACCTGGCTCCAGTCTTCCTCGGTCGCTGCGGGAGATGGAGGCAGGGTGTCGGTTTAAACCCCTTACTCATCTTCCCAAAAAACACGCGTCACGACACGCATACACATGCACACGCACGCATGCATACGTGTGTGTGTGTGTGTGTGTGTGTGAACTGGTTTGCTTTAGACCAGACGGTTGACAGGTGATTCAGAACAACAGGTTTGTTGTCTGAATGAAGCGGTTCATTATGATGCACTGTGGGGGTGGGGGTGGGGGGGTGGGGGGGATTAGGCATGGATCCGGCATCCACCCGGTCCGGTGCTGTCCAACTCAGGTGTGGCTGGTTCTGAGCCAAAAGCCCCTGTGGCTCGGAACAATCGCATGGCTGCACCAAATACCTGGCTGGTACTTTGTGGACCCGGGGTTGTGGTACACTGTGACCTGTCCTCTTCGCTGTCCATCTGTGTGTTGTGATAGATCGTCCACTCTGCTTCTGTTGGACGCCTGAGCATTATGCGTGAGGGGTTCCTGCTTTATTACCTCTCGCAAGAGACGCTTTTGGACCGGAGGAACTTTTTTATAGTTCTTAGAACTGTTGGAGGAAGTACCCCCCTTTTTGTGTGTCCACACTGCAGGAACTGAGGACGATCATAGTTCTTTGAACGCCGTTTTGAGGGACCTTTTAGCTCCTACTTCAGGGTAGGTAAAGTGGGTACTCTCTCAGCGCAACAGGAACCATGAGTCCAATGAAGAACTGGCAACCACCATTTTAAAAAAAACGCTTAAGGTTTCTAAAGATTGTCCTGGATTTTGGGAGTTTAATCTTGTCTGACTGGAGGTTTAGGGTTAGGGAGGGGTACTTTATCTCCTCAACCAATTGTGGGTTTGTCCCCTTTGAGACTGGAACTCTGTTGAACTGGACCGATCTTGACTTGTAGCACCCACCTAGGGAATTGCCACTATCTCACAGTATATAGTGAGATAGTACACAGCCAGAGACATTATATAGAAGAGACAGACCACTTAAAGAATCCTGAATAGAACTCTGTGGGAGAAGTCCGTAACGCCAAAGATGGCGGTTGGATGCACACGCATCATGGTTCCCCCTCGGGGGGGGGCAGGAGCAGATGGCATTTTGGCAGGGGTCCACGGCAGACCCAACACCCCCCCCCCCTAATGACCAATCAGAGCAGAGGATGGTCCCTGCAGCTCTCATCATGTGAAGTTCTCAGAGCTGCAGGTCACATGACTTACGGGCGGGAGAGTCTAGTGGTCTGGGGGTCACGGGTTCGAGCCCCGGAGTGGTCCTACCTGTAGGCATGCTTGAGCAAGACGTCTAACCCCTACCTGCTCCTTGTAATGCTTGTTATTGTACAGAGTTGGAGCTCAGTGTGAGTGAGCATCGGCTGAATGACCCGATTGTGTTTGATTGGATGATCAGTGAGCCAATTAGGAGAATTATGTTGTGAACACCTTTATTTGCTCCTCCCACTATCTCTCCATTACATGCGGAAGAGGAACTTCTGCCTGTCTTTAAGTTTAGGTTGTGTTGTTGGGTTTTCTTCAGTTAAATGTACATTTATTAATGGCTTTTACCCACTGTAACAGATTGAGCCATACAACACTCAGACACAGGTAGATTATATATGAAAATATGGGTTTTTAATTCACCCAAACAGGTACGAACAGAAGTGTGCAATAAGACTAGACAAAATAAACAAACTAGAAAAAGAGGTAAACTAATATTCTGCAGCTAACATAAGCACACCTGAACAGAACACCTGAACACCTGAACAGAACACCTGACCTGGGCTACCTGTCACATGCATGTTCTTGCCCGCAGGTGAACGCTCTGGGCCAGCAGGTGGCGGAGTTGAGCTGCCTGATGCGCAGCATGATGCATCACATGGACGCCTACGTCTCCGCGCGGCACCGGCCCTCCTGCCCTCCGGCACACTGCGCCGCGAGCCGCCCCGCCCGCCCCCCTCACGCCCCGCCCCGCGAGGCCGCCCCCTACTGGACAGAAACGGAAACACCCCTTCCCATGCCTCTCTTCGGCCACGCCCCCGGCTCCGTTCCTCACAGGCCCCCGGGCGCCCAACCGGTCGTCGGGGACGACGTCAGAGTCGACTGGGGCCGGGGCACCCGGTCTGTGGGGGGGGTGGAGACCCTCGAGGACAGAAGCAAGGGACCCCGAGCGTGGTGGGGGGGGCCCCGACAACAAAGCAAGACTTTATAGCGTTAGCCACCACGGACGCCACAGAACCCGGGTCTGTGGATCCCCTCACTGGACCGGGGGAACCCACAGACCTGTCTCTCCTGCAGGGGGACGACCTGGTGGTGAGCATTGGTAGTGTCCGTTCACCTTTCTTTTCTTTTCGACAACAATATCTAGTCGCATGCCAACGAGCGCTGACGGGCCGCTAGGTACGTTAGCTTTAGAAACGTAGCGGCGAGGAGAGGGGAGGGGTGGGGAGGGGTGGGGAGGGGAGGGGTGGGACGACGCGCCGAAGACACCTGACACGCTGGCGGTCTTCAGGGTGTGGTTTCCGGCTAAGGGGTGTTGTTGGGATTGAGCTGGCAAACTTTGTTGTGCCCGACAGTGAAGAGGCTCCTGCGGGCTTTGATTTATTAGCCAAGCACACGGCTGTCTGGGTAATTGCCTCTCTACTGTAGGGACGGAGGACGGAGCGCTAGATAATTATGCTAGCAGGTACGGGGAAGGTGTGCGTGCGTGCGTGTGCGTGCGTGGAAAAAAAGGAAAACGAAAGCAGGAAGCAGGAGGGGGCAGGGGGGTTTGATAGATGCGTGATTACGTGTTTGCTGCCATCTGGACCGTTGTCACAGAGATGCTTAATTCCGCTCACCGGAGAAAGTCCGGGCTTGTTTTGTGTGTGTGTGTGTGCGCGTGCAGGTTTTCATTTGCCCCGCGCGCATGTGTATCGGTGTACTTGTCACCGCGTATTATTCAACGCTTAAAAACCTAAACAAAGCATGCGGAGCGCAGGCAATATGCATACGCATAAGGACGTGGAGAAACCCCGCCACAACACACTCAGACATAAGCAGACACATCCCTGATCGTCCCCTATAATCGCGGGTGCACTTTAACAATTACTGCTAACAAGTCCTTATTAGCCCCAGTGCCCTGCACCTCCTCCCCACGCCTGCCTCTAATTGCTGGAGCTGTTTCTGAGCGGCCCTCTGGATAATCATTAGCCTGGAATGCTTACCCACACATAGCGCCGAGATGCCCCGCGCGACACTAAAGCTCTATCAGGCACTTCACACTGTCTGCGTGTTTGTGTCTGGTTGTTGACTGTATGCACGTGTGTTTGTGTGTGTGTGTGTGTTTGCATGTGTGTGTATGCAATGAGAATGTATGCATGATTTCCGTCTTAAAGGGCCACTCCTCGATTGTGTTGGAGCACCCCCAAAAACCCACATTTCTGTGAGTGTTTATGTCTGAAGCATAACTGTGCACATGTCTGTAGGTGGAGGGGTAGAGAACGGTGTGAGCCTATGAGTGCTGTAGGAAGAGTAGAGAGGAGTGCGGGCCACTCTCCTCCCAGATGCGGGAGGGGGCGTGCGCTCCCTGAGTTTCAAACCTAAACAACAGTGTTTATGTAACACCGGTATTAACCACAAGGGAAAGTCTGGACAGAAATTGGAGGAGTGTCCCTTTTAATAACACAACGCACAGAGACACGCCGTTAGCAACAGAGCAGCTTGGTTAGCAACCTATTAAACCCTTCCCATGCCATATTTTTGTTCATGAATGTGTGGCTTATTGTGTGTGGGCAGGCCAGGCTAACCCATGCTGTCTAGGCGGTGTGCTTGTATTCCTGTAGAAATAGCCTGTACCCAGCTGTCACACATGCAAGATTAACCTCGCTGTTTAAGCCACCTTCCACCAAGCCACCTAATGACTAGTTATCTGTAGAGGAGAAGGGGGAACTGAGAGTAAAAATAGATTCAGGGCCATGAGCTCCCTCCCACGTTATGACAATGTTTTGTGTTTAGCCGAAGAGCTACAAATCTCCTCACCTCGATATAACAGAGTTATAATAGAGCAGTGGTTCTTAACCTGGGTTCGATCGAACCCCAGGGGTTCGGTGAGTCAGTCTTAGTGGTTCGGCGGAGGATAAGACACACCCGACTCATATGATTCGTGATGACACGCCCCCCTTTGGTGGGTTCGGTGAATGCGCATGTGACACTGGTGGGGTTCAGTACATTCAACAAGGTTAAGAACCACTGTAATAGAGCTTTCTTTTTAATAAAGTGTATACAAGCCATTAGCCCAATTAGAGCGAATGATGGCCGAATAGAGGTTGTTTTAGGCCCTGTCCACTGTGTCAATGGTATTATTTCTTACTGAGGGTTGGTTGATGGCATTTATTTTATGTGGCATTACCTCGCAAAATGAGCTGAAAATAGTTATCTTTGAGTGGATTTGAGTGGATTTCTTGGCGTGTACCCACCCCAGGAAACTGCCTCTCTCTCTTTCAATGTTGTTATAAACGTTTTCTCACAGAAGCCATTGTTGACAACTTAACACTGGAAGGACATTTTGAAGGGGTTTTAATCCTTGTCCACCTCCCCTTCTTTAGAGGACCTGTTGCCGAGTGGCTTCCCCAGCATCGACATGGGTCCCCAGCTGAAGGTAGTGGAGCGGACCCGGACGGCCACCATGCTCTGCGCCGCTAGCGGCATCCCCGAGCCCGAGATCTCCTGGTTCAAGGACTTCCTGCCCGTGGACCCCAGCACCAGCCATGGGCGCATCAAGCAGCTCCGCACAGGTGAGACATGGAGAAGAGACAACTCCCAGGTGTGCTTACAGAGACAAAAGTAGGTGCAAAGATAGCCGGCAGAGAGAAAAAGTCGTTGTTCTTCGACTAGAGATACAGTTTGTTCCTCTTCCTTAATTGCTCGTGTCTCAGAAGGCACATTGACAGAGGTAGCAGGCATATTTTCTCATCGCATCGCAGCAGCCTTCAGGGATAATGAAAGCAACAGTGGTGGGAAATCATTGTGTTGTTGCTTCATCCATATTTTCCAGCCCACCAGCTGCTGGCAGCTCGCATAGCTTTTAGCTTTCAGACAATATCCTTTACTGATCACTGCTGCCCTTTGCCAACAGCGTGCGTGTGTTTGTGTGTCCTCTTGTCATGTCTGGCATTAAACTGTTGCAAATTGTGATGAAGTTTAATGTCCCTACGATGCAAATTGATTGATTCCATAACTCTATCATTGGGCTCTAGCAGAACTCTGGTTTCTGGTTCCAGATCTTGGAGGTCTGGTTCCAGCCAGTCCCATTTTTTGTATCTCAGTTGTATTGAAACTGCTGAATGAAAATGAATTAATGTAGAGGGGGAAAGTTGATTAATTGCTTCACTGTACAAGAACTAAGTATTACACTTAAAAATCAACGTGGAGCAATGATGGGCTATTCAATTACATACAGTAAATGTTATGTAATGTCTATGCTGCTTGTTTCAAGATTAGCAGTCTACCTCTGGCGGCATCCAATGAAATTGTCTCCATTTATTTGTATCTAAGCAGAGTACAGTGTTGGCACATTGTAATTTAGTCAATGCACTAACAAAAACAATTTAGAGCATTGGTTGATAACCAGTCCCTGCCTTCAAGACTGTGAAAGGTTATGAAGTTTGATGCACCAGGGCAGATTTACTAAATCCTATTATGCAAATCAAGTTCAAGTTCTAATTTTACCTCTGATTTTCTCATTTAAATTCTTTATTAGCAGTGTGTCTGTTAGACAAACGGCATGCATGAAGTAGTGTAATAGTTTTTTTAAGGATCACTAAGCCTCTCTAAATTTGGTTCAAACCCCTGGTGATTATTTAAGATGAAAAGCAGATTTTATCACGTCTTCCTCAAGCCTCCCATTTCATCACTCAACAAAACTAATGACTTGTTGACTTCCTTCTTTCTAATTACTCACAGCAGGTTTTCCTAAGTATATGCATGCTATTATCAGAATTATTTTTAGATTCCAAAACCGCAAACAGTCTTTCACAGTCTCATTTAGAGAAGGGGTTATCTTTGTATGTCATTGAAAGACCCAGAATCGTTGATACAGTATGTTAATTAATTAAGATATGAAAAGCAGCACAGTGGGAGAAAAGTAAGGTGCTTCCTGATTAGTAGGTAGTCTAGTCTGTACACAAAGTAATCCCAAAGTCTAGTTAATTAATGAGGTAAGAAAGAAAGAAATCTCAGAACTGTACAAACAAAATGTCTCAAACAGTAACAGCTACAGTAGTACAGTGGTAGTTTGCACATTACAGGGTTTGAGAGTGTACTGAAAACACTAACACCAGAGTAAGCTAGAAAATATGTCATGTGGATGAAACAAGCCATTCATATATACAGAATGATAGATGCACCTTTCCTTGCAGGCAGGGCCTCTTATACTGTGTGACGGGTTGCTGCCACAGCTGAATGCTCTGTTAAAAACTACAAACCTCTCTTGTCACTCCGTTCTCTCTATTTTATTTCTGAACTTGTTGATGACCTCATGTATAATGATATATTTGTGTACATTAAACACAAAAAAACGTTTCTACACTGTATAATAATAGTAAAAATATAGAAAAACCCTTGAATTAGTAGGTGTGTCCAAACTTTTGACTGGTACAATATGTTTGTATGTTAGGTTGTAATACAGAAACTTGTATAGAAAATTAAAATCCACTGCCCTCATTACCTGTGGTACGTACACCATCAGCGGCCATAAACACCTTCTCACAAGCACACACAGTGGCCAAGCACCATGCACACAGAAACACTGCCAAATCAACACTCCCAACACGCATTAGTTCCCTGAGGGTAGAAGCAGCTGGTCTAGTATAGTTTTCAAACTTTGCCTGACGTCTTTATGCCTCTGCGCAGGCACGAGTCCATTCCCCCCCGCCATCTGCGGTTTCAGTGTAGATCTGCTTGAGGAGAACCACGGCGGCCTATCGGTCTATCGCCGTCATTAGGGTCCGAGAGTTTACCTAGGCATGTCTGGGCTTAAGACTTATACCCACCCCACCTGCCTTGCTCACAGATGGCGAGCAATATGGACCCTTGCATTGACCGCTGGGTGATGGATGAAACATGTCTGACAGCCCTAAGTGGGATCTCTAGACCCTCCATGGTCCTGGCCATGGCTATGATATGTTCCCTTTTACCCTTTGACACTATACACCTTGTCTCCAAGGATACCAGGCACATCCACTAGCAACGCACTGACATGAAGGGGAAATTATGACAACATTAATAGCATGAATTGTTCCAATTGCCCTAATTACACTGCGTCTCTCATAGACTGTAATGACTGTTTCCTGTCCTCGCTGAAGGTAACGTTTCCTATTATTGTAACATATCAGCGTCTTCTTAAATTGATATTTTAATGGTTATTACCGCAACACAAACCAGAGTTACCCTAGCAAACTCTTAGATTGAAGTCACGGGTTAATCGTAGTTTATTATCAATGAAGAATATGTCAGTGTTGCATAATTGTATTGTTAACTGCAGAGAGAGCTCAGGATGATCTGTTTGACCTAGATGTTCCTGCAGAGATATCAGGTATCACAGTATCGGTTGTCATCTGATCAGCTAGGCCCTCACCCTACAGACAGAATACACCATCTCCTAGTGCAAAGCAGCTCAGTTTACTGAAGTCAAATCTCATTCGGAACCTGTCAGCACCTCTTAGATTCACCAATAAAAAGCATTCTGTCTCCTTTTCCCAACACAATCTCTGTTAGCCTCCTTTAGCAGCTTATTTTTACTAAACCGACTGACCAAACTGTATAATGTCTTTTTCTCTGTTTGGTAATGCTATGTTTAGCATAAAACAGTCTTCAGTCTGTAATTGCTATTGATGGCTAGCTTGATGGCTAGCCGTGTTAGCCGATTTCAACTGGCCTCCACCTGTCCAGCTTCAACTCTCCTCCGTCCTGCCTCGACCTCTCCATCTCTCCCTTACCTCCATTCCCCCCCCCCCCCTTTTCTCCTCTGGAGCTCTGCTCGTACCACAGATAATGTATTCCATGTATTCCCGCCCTTCAGCAAGCTCTCCTCCACGCTGAGAGGATGGGCAAGGTGTCGAGATAGATAGATGGTGTAGATGGTGTTTTTCTCTTTCATGTAACTACAGAAGGGCGAAAAAAGAGATGGCAGCTCTCTAGCAGTGCCTCAGCTCCTTAAACACACAGATACACAAATACTGGCATCCGGGCTGACTCTGTAACAAGTCAAAGTTTTCTTTTCCCCGAGATCCCCAAAATGTTGTTGGAACTGGATCCTTTTCAGCCTCTTCAACTACTGTCTTGTTTGAAAAAAATCACACACGCACACACATGCATAAACTTCAGATGCCTTTCTGATCTGCACTCATCCTTCATTAGCATGGAAAATTGGAGTTCATAAACTCAATAAACTGTATATTGGTGTTTGTATTTGTGTGTGTTTGTCAGATAAGATAACACTTTATTGACGCCTGGGGGAAATTCTGTGTTACAGCAGCAAAGTTACAGAATAGTGTAAAGACATAGGGAGATATTAAATACAAAAATGCAAAATATACTCAGCTTTATGAACAAAGCTATAAACAAGGCTGTGTTGCTGCTATTACCGTGGTTATTAAACATATTACTGTATGTTTTTATATTACTGTAATCTCCATTTACAGTGTAAATGGAGATTACAGTAATATAAAAACGTATATAACACACTTGTATATAAGTGTGTGTGTGTCCAGTTTAGTCCTGTAATAATCCCAAGTAAGATTATATACCATAGGTACAGTATATGGCATACTACAATATATACATATACTTACGTTTCTATTGCTATGCCAGCTGGTTATCTTCCCTTCTCTTGGAGAACCTTCCCCCTGTCAGACACGCATTGTGCTTTTGTCAGTCACAATGCCTCTACCTAAGCTTTTTATAAGACTTGTGTGTGAGCTGCTTTGTGTGTGTGTGCATGCTCTTGCTGGTGCACCAGCTTGTACGCCATATTTTGTGTCCTATATGTCCGCGCCGTGTGCGTTGTGTTGTTGTGTCACATTGCTCTCTGTGCGACGCAGCAGAGTGTAATCCTCGCTTTGTGCTGCCTCCTCAGGCTCCATGTCAAGGATGTTTGAGGGGAGGTATATGTGACAGCGCAGGCAACAAAAACAAAAAAACAAAAAATGTAAAAATAAAATAAAACCTCCTCGCTAGTAATTCAAATGTCCCTCAGCGAAACACAAATGAACGGTAAAAATAGCGCGGAAAACAAAAGGAACCCGCATTTAATTATAGCATGTTATGCGGAGAAACACTTTATCAAGGGGGCAAACAAGCAGAAACTCTAAAGAGCTGCCGTGGATCCCGTCTGTTGCCACGGGGTGATGCCTGTTAAGCTTTTGCCAGTTAGCAGCCGGGAAAACAACAGCGATTCTTCATGGCAGCGTAGAGCATGTTTTAATAAGCGGAAGCGTTAGCTTAGCGCATGTACGCAACCAAAACCACCTCATCAACACACCTAGAACTGCACTTCAGTTGATACTAAGGCATTTCACAGGATGTTACTGCCTGCTGAACTTGTAGGGGTATTGAATATGCCGTCGCGTGCATGTGTTTATCCAGCAGGAGTGGCGGAAATAAAAGAACATGGAGTCGAATTACCCCGCTAATAGACTCAGCTCCCACAGATCACAGAAATATGAAACAAAAAGACTTAACTGGATGTCACTAGAGATGTTTCGGTCATGAACGTTTCTTTCAAAAGGAATGGATCTTTTAAGTGAACATGAACGATTCGTTCAACACCGTGGACTGATTCGTCCTATTTAAAATATCTCTTGCGTGTTAAAGGACCAGTGTGTAATATTTAAGAGGCTCTAGTGACAGAAATGCAATATAAGATCCACAACTATGTTGTC
>JAODLI010002452.1:0-10520 GCA_027575585.1 Percopsis omiscomaycus
ATATAGATATATAAATATAGTAAAACTACAAATCAAAAGGCATTGGTATAGTGAACCAAAGCTAGAGTGCTGTAAAGACAAGAAAGGACAAGCCCTGACATTATAGGTGAGGCACAGCACTCAAATCTACCCAAAAAAAACAACACACAGTAGTTCAATTGTACGCATTGTTTTTTATGTGTGTGCCAGTCCTGTTTCATCAGATCAGTGGCTCGGACAAAGCCACAAATCTCCTTGACGTAATCTGTACTGTGTGACCCCCTCAATCAGATCCATGTAATCCTTTTGACAGATTATTAAAAAAACAATCCAAGTGCTGTCAGAAGGGCCTCAGAAGGGAGCGGAACAGGGGGTACACTGACAGATCATCAGTCAGATCAGATGGGTGTATTAGCACTGTGCACATAATTGCCAAGATGATCTGAGGAACAGATGTCTCCGAGCTTCCTATTTAGGCTACCTAATGTAATCTGGCAGTCCTTCGACCGCCTGCAGCCAGCTCCGAATATAGGGGTTTTAATTTATGCTTATACAGATGTTTATTATATATTATTTATTAGTTTTGTATTATTATTAGTTTTATTAATAGTATTATCATTAGTTTATTTATTATTATAAGTTTATTTAAGTCAAATCACTTGTGGGTGCAGTGGCTATTTTATTGAAGGGGTGTCATAAATGTACTGGCCAGACGATGGCAGCATTTCTAGTGGTTGGAACAGGCTCTGCCTCTGACACATTTTGTTGTCTCATGGGTTTAGTTCATTCAACACGAATGTTAAGCAAATATACTCGCACAATTGGTTATCGTGTCAGAAATACCTGTAAATCTATATCTGACCGACGCAGCATAGCCAATAGATAAGTACAATACATAAAACACCAACCCAGCTATTACCAGTGTTGACATTGCACCAGTGTACATGAGGTATTCAAAAATAGAAACGTGCAGTGTTGAATAAGAGTCATAAAATGAGCTGTATAGCGTAGGTTATGTAACAACTTCAATAATTGCTGTAAAGTGCATCTTTACAGCAAGTATGCAAATTGGAGAGTTGGGCGTTTTGTCTCGTCAAATTAATGACTGTTGCCCATGTAAAAATCAACTAGTAAACAATCTGATCGATCCAAAGATAGTATGGGCCAAGTTAAATAACCAAACGGAATAACATAATCCTAACCTATTTATAATCTCAGTTGTTTGGCAGTTTCTGATAACACGGTGGAAAAGGGATGGTTTTAGTGCGCGTAAGAGGTCCAACCCATTCTAATGTCTATGGACCAACCCCACTGTTTATCGTTGCGTCCAGCCAATGGGCCCAATGAGCCGAGCGCAATCGGCGTGATTGACAGGCACGGCCCTTCCAGCCCGCACCGCCTTTTATGACTGGCTGTCCCCCTTCTCTTTTTTTTTTTTAGAGCGGAGGCTGAGTGTAACAACGTCACATGTTGTTTTTCTTCCCAGCTCAGTCGCTGGAGTGGAAGGCCAGCGAGTGCTGCTTTAATCGTTGTGGACAGTGGACGTGGTTACCAATGGCTGCAACGGAGTAGAGGGAAAAAAACTGGTGTATTCCTACGGATTTCTATGAGTTTTATACAACAGACCGAGCAAGAACGTTGGTTCAGAGTGAAATAAGATTGCGACAATGGCAAGTCCTCAGACGACAGGGGGACACCTGTTATCCAGTGTGGCAAACAACATCAAGAAGTGCGGATACTTAAGGAAGCAGAAACACGGGCACAGGCGGTTTTTCGTGCTCAAAGAACACAACGACTGTTCCCCAGCACGGCTGGAATACTACGAAAGCGAGAAGAAATGGAGAAACAAGTCTGCAGCTAAACGGGTCATAACTTTGGATTCCTGCTTGTGCGTAAACAAGCGAGCGGACGCGAAGCACAAGCACCTCATCGCCCTTTACACCAAGGACGAATACTTTGCAGTGGCCGCAGACAACGAGCAAGAACAGGAGAGCTGGTTTACGGTTTTGACCGATCTGATTGCCGAGGGGAAAGTGTACGACAGCCCCGCTTCCACGTCCTCTTTAGTGGGGTTCGAGGAGTCAAATTACGGACTTATAACGCCCGCTGCAGCTGCCTATAAAGAAGTATGGCAAGTGAATCTAAAATCAAAAGGACTTGGTCAAATCAAGAATTTGATAGGGGTGTATAGGCTGTGTTTATCGAGCCGGACGATCAGCTTTGTGAAGCTGAATTCAGAAGTGGCTGCTGTGAGTTTACAGCTCATGAATATTCGAAGATGCGGTCATTCCGACAACTTCTTCTTCATTGAAGTGGGTCGCTCGGCGGTCACGGGGCCCGGGGAGTTTTGGATGCAGGCGGAAGACTCGGTGGTCGCTCAAAACATCCATGAAACCATCCTGGAGGCGATGAAAGCCATGAAAGAGCTCTCGGAGTTCCGTCCGCGGAGCAAGAGCCAGTCTGCCAGCACCAACCCCATCTCTGTGCCCACACGACGCAACCTGAACAACCTCCCCCCCAGCCAGACCGGGCTAGTGAGGCGATCCAGAACGGACAGCGCCGCTGCCTCCTCGCCGGGGCGAAAGTTCACATCCTGCCGGATCAGAACGGCCAGCGAAGGAGAAGGGAGCATGCCGCGACCGGTGTCCCTCTCCATATCAATGAGCGATAGTCCCACCAGTCCAAGCGGGGGAAATCACCTGATCAGGTCCCAGACCGTGAGCAGCGGACGCACCTGCCGCATGCTGGAGTCCTCCTCCAACCTCCACCACAGCACGTCCATGCCGGTGTCAAACTCCCCGCCAGCCGCCTCCAGCCCCCTCAGCATGTCCCCCCGACGCGGGGGCCACGTCTACACCCCTGACAAGGCCAGGCGCCCCTTTAGCTGCAGTGCCTCCATCTCGGGCTCCCTCAGTGATACAGGCTTCATGCTGGGTGACGACTACAGCTCCAGCCCCGGCGACGCCAGGTTCCTCTCTCTCGCCCGCAGCGACACGCCGGACTCCCTGTCCAGCACGCCGCCCTCCCGGGACGCCGGCGACCCGACGTGCGGCTACATGATGATGATGATGATGATGGAGGGGCCCGGCGGCCTGGGGCCGGACAAGGCATACAGGAAGCGGACGTACTCCCTCACCACGCCGCGGCAGCAGAAGGCGACGGCACCGCTGTCCTCCGCCTCCCTGGATGAGTACACGCTCATGAGGATGACGCACAGCCAGAGTGCGCACTCGGCTTCCCCCAAGGTTTCGTACCCCGAGGACTACGGCCACGTCGAAATTGGCTCCTCTCGGAGCTCCGGCAGTTGCCCGGCGGACGACGGCTACATGCCGATGACGCCGGGCACGCCGCTGCGGGAGTCCGGCAGGGCTGACGACTACGTGCCCATGAGCCCCATGTGCGTCTCGGCCCCCAAGCAGATTGTCAACCCCAGGGCCCACTCCAACGGCGGGGGGTACAAGACCAGCTCCCCCGGCAGCAGCTCCCTGGAGGATAGCGGCTACATGAGAATGTGGTGCAGCTCCAGATCCTCCGCCGAGAGCCCGGAGAACCGGGCGGCCACCGGGGAATACATGAACATGTCGCCCGGCAATCCGCCCCAACTCCAGACGCCCCCAGACTACTTCTCAGGCTCGCTGGCTGGCGAAGCGCCACCATTCAGGCCGGCCTACCAGGGCAACTCTCTGCCCCTGCTGGGCAAGCTGCAGAGCGCCAGGATCGAGGACAGTGAGGACAACCAGTATGTGTTGATGAGCCCCCAGAGCCACAGGCCCAGAGGTGGAGGGGAGTCCGATTACTACTTGGTGATGCAGCCCAGCGCTTCCCAGACCTCGGCAACCCTCAACCCTCCACTGGTACCTTCCCCCGTCAGACACAGCCGTTCGGAGAGCTTGCTCTACCGGGGACGGCTGGGTAGGCCCAACAGGCTGTCACTGGACGCGGTGCGGACCCTGCCTAGCATGAACGAGCACCCGCTGCCCGTGCCGGGTGAGCCCCGGAGCCCCGGCGAATACATCAACATCGACTTTGGCGAGTGCAAATACTCCCCCCCATCCACCCCGTCCAACGGGAGCCAGCCTTCCTCCCTGGGCTCGAGCGGCAGCGGCCGCAGGAGATCCCCCCTGTCCGATTACATGAACCTGGAGCTGGGTCCGCCCTCGCCCAAGGAGGCCGGCATCCCCGCCACGGCTCGCTTGGATGCGCTCCCAGAGTTATCCATGCGCCCCTCCTGCTCCCAGGAGGGTGGAGCATACCGTCTAGATGGAGAGAGGGACTCTCAGGGCATGCGTGACGAAGTAAATAACGATTACACCGATGTGGCTTTTGGGATGTGCAGCTCCCCTCCGCAGCTGGTTCCTCAGGTCGCAGCGAGGTATGTACATGTGTGACTATACAAGAACCCTTTGACTGGGTTACAACAACTGTATTATGCTAACACGGTACCTAAAGCACAGTGTTTATGCATTTGTATTTATTGTGAATTTTCCTTAGCAGCCAAGCTGGGCAGGAGAGGAGCCTATCTCTAGAGGAACAGGGGATCCTCTCAGGGGGTATTGGGGTGTTCCTGCTTGGGGGCGCCGCCGCCTCCCCAACATCGGGCCCGGACTGCTCGGCCAAGGTGATCCGGGCCCACCCCCAGGGCCGCCGGAGGCACAGCTCCGAGACCTTCTCCTCCACCACCACCGTGACGCCCGTCCTCACCTCCTTTGCCCATGGCGACGCCGTCAAGAGGCACAGCTCGGTGGAGAACATCTCCTCCCGGAGCAGCGAGGGCTCCGATGAGGACTGCGGGAGCCCCGCGGGCCGCCAGTCGTCCGCCGGCTACCGCGGCGGACTGAGCTACATCGCCCTGAACCTGCTGGAGAGCCGAGACCGGGAGAAGTGCGAAGACCTGGTTGGATTAAAACCCGCCAGCAGCTGCAAAGGGGATATCAATGGATTACACACCGCTCCGTACGTCTGTTTGGGATTCAAAGAAACTGCAACCACTGCCAAAGGTGAGTAGATCAGACACACACAGCCATGGACTGTAAATGTGATGGCTATCTATTATGAGTGGGTCTAGTAAATGTATGCTAATCTGTTACAGGCCTATAGTGTAGTAAATTCAAGGAAAACTATCAACATGGATAAAAGAGTTATGATAATATTATGGCAACTATAATAACACCGTCTGTGAGTTCTGACAAAGCACAGTATCTCAATTGCCTTGAAGGGCCCTGGAACATTCTAGTGGGAAGTGAGTGGGGATTCCTTTCACAGTAATAACAAACGTGTGAGGCACACCACTCTAGGGACAGGCTTGTTTTTTTTTTTTAAACAGCCAGCCTTCAGTCGTTCGTTAAACGAAAGCAGTTTAGGGAAGGAGAGGCAACAACAACAACGATGGCGGCCAGCGTGTCATTCCCCTTAATTCAAATTCAAATTGTTTGTGTCTTTCGAACCGTTTATGTAGGCGGCGCCGAATTCCTATGAAACGTGACCAGCCTGGCGAACGTTGGATCCGAGAGCGCAGCGAAGTAAACAAGATAGTGCGTAGGCATCGTGACAGCACACCCACAGTGCGTCGTTGCTTTTTGAGCGCGCATTTTCTGTGGGCGGCAGTTGGGTTGAGGCAGGAGTATTGGATAAACATACCGTAAACCTAAAACGCAGACGTGCTGTTTAAATGTTCATTTTGGTATTTGATTCGACTCTTTTTTTAAAAAGATGGCTTCGATGAAGTAACAGCTGTTTGGTGTCTTATTATAAGATGCTTGTTATTGTGAGATTAGGGAGGAAGAATTATATTATTAGAGACAGTTTTAGGTGTATATTTTTTTCAGATCAAACTAATAACATAATTATTCTTTGTGGTTCAGTGCGAGTTGTTTAGCTCAGTGCACAGCAGGTAGGCTGTTGTTGCAAAGCTGTGCGAATAGGCCTGTCAGTCGTACTGTCATGCAGAGCCCTGGGCAATTCCGGGCATTTGCTTCTCACTTGACTAAGCATTAGGGTGGGTTTCACATCACTGTTAAATCCCCTAGTACACACACACACACATTGGTTTTTACAGTACCATAATCAATAACTATCCCAAAATACCATCAAACACACAGCGGAAGTGTTGACATTAAAGCGAGGCATGACCCTCTTTTATCGGTCACAACGATAATGTGTGTGTGTGTGGGGGGGGGGCCTGTGGTAGGAGAAAAACAGAAAAACATAGTGGTTCTGTTGTTGCGTGGCCACCAGGGTTAATGAGACCGCTGCTTGTCACCGTTTAGGGACCAGTGGGGATATAAGTACTAGTTTACACTGTACGGTACATGTTGTTACAGTGCACAATCTGATAACCGCTGAGAGGATGCGCTTTGCTTGTTTACGTGTTTGTTTCAGTCGCTCTTGTTGGTGTCGTAGCATTATAAATCTCGTCCCCCAGAACTGTATTGAGTGGAGGGGTAGGGGGGGGGTTGTGGCTCGTACACACGTACGTACAGCAGGCAGACCTCTCTGGTTGACGCTTCTACTGGTGCATAAGTGACTGTTTGTCGCAAGAGAGAGAGAGAGAGAGAGAGAGAGAGAGATTGTCTCTCAGGGCTGACTGCAGGGAGCAGACAGGGCATGTGGGCTTAGCGGGCTGGAGCTGCACGTGCGCTCTGCTCACTTCTCCCTCATTAGGCTGTTGAATGCAAGAGGAGTAAGACAAGCAGAGAGAGAGAGAGCCAGCGCGCATGTGCAGGGCATTGGGAAGGGGGGAAGGGGGGGGGGGGGGGCAGTGCTTTTTTAAAGCAACAAACAGCCCTTCTCTGAGCCCCCCACACACACACACATTTGACCCCGACGGAGGGTCAAAGTGCAGCTCTGTGTCAGTGGAAAGGGGTGGGTGGGGTTCGCCCTAATATGGGCATTTAGCTGGACCCCACAAGCTGAGGGTTTCTCCCCCCTCCCCCCGGGATCAAAAGGTACCTCTAAACCCACTGACCCCGATTGGGCCCACTCCCCACCCCATCCTAAACCATGTGATGGGGCTGTTTTGTGTTGCAACAAAGTGAGGCCCCAGGTGGGCCTCAGCTCCTTTTAACCTCCACATTCCTGACAGGTGGGGTGGAGCGGGTGGGGGTGTGTGTGTGTGTGGGGGGGGGGGGGGTTATGACTTGTTGTTTTGCCCTTACCTCGAGCCGGGATGTCCGCCTAAAACGCCAAGTGCCCGGCCTTGATATTTTTATTCTCCGAAATTTGTTTACCTCGGGTCAGCGGGGTCATGTGATGGCGAGGAGGTGTTTACTGGTTAACCTGAGCTCTCTCTCTCTCTCTCTACTCCATTGGCGGGGGCCGGCAAGCCAGCCAGCCGCGGCTCAGCCGGGTGGACGTTCTGTTCTCGAAGCAGATTAGCCAAGTCAGCCATCTCTCTCTCTTGCTCTCTCTCTTGCTCTCCCCCTGTCGCCACCTACGCCACTGACTAATACCTGCTCCGGCCTCCCGCCCTGTTTGTGTTTTTGTTGCTTGTTTTGACTGTGTTTTTGTCATTTTAAAAGAGCCTTTGTTTGCACGCTAAGGTCATTCCTAAGAGAGCAAACAAAGCATAAATGCCCGAAAGGGACACTGGCCAAACGTTTTAGCTGCAGCACACAAACAAGTGAGCGTGTGCAACAATTGTAAATAATCATGATATATTTGTAAACTACAAATATGACAAACCTAAATGTGTCAAATGAAGTGTCTGTTTCGGTGTTTACTTTATATTTATGTGCTTAACAGCATTTAATAAAGTGTTTTTCTACCTGTCGCTGCTTTTAGTACCAGTTATGTTTCTAGTTCCAGGTCTGTCAAACTAAAAATAGGCCTATTTTAGATATTCAGTCACAATAAATGCGTGCATGCACAGACTAAATAGACAGTTATTAAGACTAGGCCCGTTTTAAGAAGGGGTTACAATGTTTTCAGTCTTAATTTCACACCGCCTTTGGCAGCAGTGACTGAATGGATAGATGGCAAAGGTAGTTCTCACCGCTAGAAGTTCTAAGTGCTTGTAGAGGGCAGGGGTTGTCTTTTGACAGGTAGTGGGTAGTCTTAAACTCTCTCTCACACACACATGCACAATCTCCTCAAGTGGTCAGCAGTGGGCCAGCGCTCACAAACCTCTCTCCTAATGAAAGACCACCATCTGCTGCCCCTACAGGCTACAGTGTGTGTGTGCGCGTGTGTGTGTTCATCGCTTTAAATCCCATTTCATCATAACCTTCATAGGACAGAACAGGAGCACACCTTACATCACCACTGGGATGGTGTGCGCGCGCGTGTGTCTATGTGATTCACCAGATTAAAGGCATGTCTGCCCCACTGTCTCGGCTTGGCTCTGGCTCCCACCGTGGTCGCTGTGCTGTAGTATCTTACGTGATGTCATCAGAGAGGGGCATGTACCATTGGCCCAGGCAGAGGGCAGAGCCAAGCGCACTCAACGACCGCCGTGTGTGTGTGTGTGTGTGTGTGTGTTGTTTTTGTGAAAGAGCTACAGCGAAGGGAGGGAATGGAAGAGAGGGAGAGAGATCTAGTTACGCAGCCATGCAGCTCTCGCCCGCTGCGAGCTGAAGAGCTCTGAGCATGCTCAGTAGGCACGCCTGTCACAACAAGGTGACCGTTAGCGCACAGCAGGAGGGAGTTTGAGGAACAGAGCAGGGGGGTTTGGAACCCTCCATCCCTTTGAACCCTCTTATTATTATTCTATTATTCTCTTCCCTCCCTCTTTCTTAGAATTCCTTGCTTCGTCCGTCTTTCCTGAAAATTTGTGTCCATTTTCTCTCGGCTTCTCTGCTCGTATGTATATAAACGACGAGGGGCAGAGATAGTGTTTTCTAATATCTGTATTTGTAGGCAGTTCATGTGTGTAGCACCCGGATGTGTTGCCTTAAGGCAAAAAGCACAATTGACTGAAATTCACCAAATTGTAGGTTAGAGAAATGTCTTGAAATGAGTGTGTGTCACTTTGTGTCTAGTACGTTGAGTGTCGGTGCATTCCTACACGCGCACACACAATTACACACCAACATACCCCAGACAGGTAAATAATTGATTGTATCATCCAATTTGTGTTAATACACTTAACTGAACCCGATGCCTCACGTCAAAGCCCTCTGGTGACGAAGATTATATCACCTAGCAACAAGATAGAAATCAAGAATTGCCATGTTACTTGATAAACATGCACCCACACACACACACACACACACACACACACACACACACACACACACACACACACAGAGCATCTGCCTGGAAACTTTGACACAAGATTCCGCGGTGTTGTGTGTGTGTCTGTGTGTGTGTGTGTTAATGCACGAGTGCGTGCGTTTGTGTAGCTAAAGTAGGCCGGGATGTTCCAGACAGAAGTGCTAGCTAGATAACTGCATGGCCAGCGTTCCCCACATTTAGCCAGCCCCGGCTCCAGATGAGATTACAGCCACGGTAGGCAGATTAGGCGTCGCAGGCCATCCAGCCAAGGGGAGCTGACAGCCAAGCAGGCCGGAAGGCAGGCAGGCAGGCAGGCACACTGGTGTACCATTACCTCCTATCTCGCAGGGTTTGTCATACAGAGGCCCTCCACCTACACTGCTGTTTCTTTCTTGACAGCGTCTGTGTCTTTATCTCTCGCTGTCTCTCACTACGACGCATTAAAATGCAACATCCGTAAACATCTTCCTCCAAGCCGACCCAGGACTTCTAGGGATCAGTTCGGGCTACTTCCCTCTCGGTTCCCGACGGCCTTCCTCTCCAAGAATGCCATTATCGAGGGGGCCGTTGAAGGTTTCCACATGTGTGGTGAAAAGCCAGAGGCAACAAAAAAAACTCTTGCTCTTACAAAATCTTTGATTTGCCTTAAATAAATAAGTATAGTATAATAAATAAATAAATAAATACACAAATCTTTGAAGAATGATAAGGGGAAGCGATGCTGTTCGGTTATAGTTTTTTAACACATATATCTCTCCTCCAGGGATCTAGACGAGGTGACAGTCAGATTAGCGTGCTATACATTCACCTTGCCTTGCCCTGGGCCTTAAGCCACTTGCCCTCCCGCACGCCAGCCTTTCCTGGAAGAGCCCGGATGACCTAATGCCCCCCATCCCACCTGCCACCACCCACAGCTGGCGCATCCCCCCCATCTGTTCTCTTTGCTTTGGGCTTGGCGTGCACCACCGCGCACCGCCACATACAGTTAACCGCCGCTAAGACTAGGTACAGGGGTCTCTCTATCTCTCTCTCTCTCCTCCCCCCCCCCCCCATCCCCGAGTTAGCGTCAGTGAAGCGTCTGCTACCACCAGCTTACTCCTTGCTGGCCTGCTGAGTCGTGTGGCCATGGCAACGCAGCAGCAGCAACAGCACTAGCCTAGAGGACCCCATTCCTTTGCGCACGCACGCACGCAGACACACATCTCTGGAGAAGCCCCCAGCGCCTCCTCCGCTCGTGGCACCATATTATGTCATTCCGGGCCGCCTGCGTTCGCACTAGTGCCACCTCCCAGGCGGCTGGCGAGCGACTCTGACTCCCCCCCCCCCCCCCC
>JAODLI010002453.1:0-10519 GCA_027575585.1 Percopsis omiscomaycus
CCAGGTGTGCGCCCCCCCCCCCCACACACACACACACACACACACACACACACACACACACTCCCCAGCTCATTGCATAAGCCCTGTGCATAAGCCCTGTTATTTTTGTTATTCCTAATATTGCTAAACCCCTCCCCGGGGTTTAACTGTAACTAAAGAACTATATATACACTGCCCAACAAACATTGTCCGCACTTGTGTTGACACACAGGCTTCTATTTGTACATTTGTGTGTTTGTATATTTAAATGGTTTTCAGTAGACTTTACACGGGTCCTGTTTGATGTGTGAGCTCGTATAGACAAATGAAGGTCTTAGCTCCCAGTGTTTGTTGATACTGTTATTAAGAGCAGCTTAACAAGATTTAACTCAGCCTCGCTTTGATCCCATTGTGGTTCACTGCTCCTATGAGAGCAATAATCTCCGTCCTACGTCTTCCTACTTGTTTGTTATTCAGTTGTCAGTAGTAATAAGTGGTGGTTTCAGCAGCACTCGAGTTAAAGAAGGAATTAAAGAAGGAATTGTCTGCTGTTATTTAAGTGGTAACTTACTCAAGCACATCGAGAGGTATACTCTCACAATGGTAACAACTACTGTATACCCAGCCATACTCAAGTGTCTATGTTGTTGTCCCTGTCCTGTCTGCGTATCTAGGTGCCTATGTTGTTGTGTATGCGTGTACATTTATGCAAAGTCATTTGAGGTAACGAGAGTGCCGGTGACGACATGCACTATACTCGGTGTTCAAGACGTCTCGCCTCCTAAATGTCTGTGTGCCATTGAGAGAGATTCAGAAAGAGAGAGACAGACACAGGGATGAAAGAAAGGGGGAGAGATGGAGAAATTTGATTACGAAAATCAAATCTGGGTCAGGTAGTGTAGCGCGATACTTAATGTTCATTTTATTGTCCCTGACGTACCAGATGGGTGGGATTTACCGTGTCAGGGCAATTCAGATTATGTCTGGTAAGTTGTCAATTACAGAGCAGTGTAGTAAATTGACTATGAAATACTTTCTGGCAACCATGTTAGCGTCCTGTGGAGCGAGAGCTTGCACCCATCTGGCAATCCAGACTTGCAAGAGATGCTCGCAAATGCTGCTTGCAAAATCTGCTCACAAAAGCTTCTTGAACCAGGTATAGAAAGTTTAACATGGATAAAAAAAGAATAATTTCAATGAGAAGATATTGAAGATGAATATTAAGTTGGGCTGCTTTAATAATTACTATAATATGTGTTAAGATTTAGTTTTCTTTTACAATTCTGTCTTGCTGAAATACTACTCTCTAAATATAACTAAGAGAGGTGTGTAGCATTCTTGTGGTGGTTGAAGGGGTCTAAATGTTCTCTCTTCTGTTCTCTCTATTGTGCTATCTAAAATGTGTCTCCATCCTTTCTACTCTTCTCGTCTGTTTCTTCACTTCTCATTACGACCCACCAAACATGGCACATTACCTGTTGTTTTGCACCACTGTACTGTGCTCTCTTGCCTTTATTCTTTCCTGCTACAGCAACACCTTTTCCCCACGGGGACGAATTAAGTCCTATCTAAACTAATCTAGCCATTATTCCATCTCTGCTGCCCTCTAGTGGTCTGAACCTGGCTCCTGTGACTCGGCTGCGGAGCTCGTGGGAGAAGCTGCCCACTAAGTATGAGAAGCTGTTCGGAGACCTGCAGGACATCTTTGACCCGTCCAGAAACATGTCGAAGTACCGCAACATCCTCAGCAGTCAGAGCATGCAGCCTCCCATCATTCCCCTGTTCCCTGTGGTCAAGAAGGACCTCACCTTCCTGCATGAGGGTAAACAACAAACACATGATGGATTCTTGTTGGGGCACAACCACGTTCAGGGCAGTTCATTTAGATAGTGTGTCTTCACACGGTCTCAAAGTCAAGTCTCAGAGGGTCTTGCAGTGGTTGGTCCACCAGAGGGGATAGGCGGAACGCTTGAGAAAGACATTCTCAAAGCATTTCTAATAAATTCCTCTAGCAAAAAGAAGGGAGAAGCGGAAGCCTTGTTGTGAGACTTTTGACATACTGTAGTTTTCAGTTTGAAGGTTCCTTCTTCCTGTGGGCTTGAGCCCAAGGTCAAATCCAAACCCACTCTGTTTTACTTCCCCATCTCTCGCTTTTACAAATAGTCGTCAGAACTCCACTAATTAACCTCCGACTTCCTCTTAAAGGTTTTGTCTTGAAAACGGCTAATTACCGCTGTGCTGTTGATGGACAAGTAAAGTTTCCCTAATTAGGTAAAACTTAAAACCTTCTGAAATTATACAGCAAGACTAGGGTTGACAAGAATACGACAACCAACAAGGCTGTTTATATCCTAATGATGACACTTGTGTCATCATCTTTGTGGTTCGGTTGACCTCATACCAACTGTCTGTCGGTTCTCTGTGTTCACCCAGGTAATGACTCCAGTGTAGATGGTCTGGTGAACTTTGAGAAGCTGAGGATGATCGCCAAGGAGATCCGGCACGTGGTGCGGATGACCTCGGCGAGCATGGACCCCGCCCTCATGTTCAGACATAGGTACGTTTTCCCGTCCCATCCTCAGCCTCAAAAATGGATTGGTAAGCGGTCTGGTTTAGCTTCATGTTGATTCAGCTGTGAACCAGTTACACAGGGTTAAGTTCACAAGATCCAGATTTCAGTTGGTAGCCTCCTATTGATTGTAAAAGCTGAGACCCGAGCATAGAGTGTATCCCCAAAAACAAAGAACGCTAGGCACGGAGGTTTCCAGATGGGAATATAATTTGTGCTACACCATACAGCCACCACCTTCCTGAATCTGTGTACTACAACAGGATCACACAAATGCACACGCGCATAGAGAGACCAAACGGTCTTATTCAATCAATTTCCATTCATTCCCAGCCAAATCCATGTCACTTGCTTGTATTGCATTCCCATCTTGGAATGTAACAACATGACATGAATTGACTGGAAGTGGAGATTGATTCAGTGCCTACCGCACTGTGTATGTTGTATCACCCAGTGTGTGTGTGTGTGTGTATAAAATCACAGTATACTGTATATCCCTCTCATGGTGCATGACTGCCCTCTGCAGACACTTTCCTTGCACTGCAAGCATGAGTGTTTCCTAAACCCAAGTCACATGCAGGCCAGCCATAGTCGCCCAAAGGACTATTATTTTCAAAACAACTTGGCTCACTGTATCACATTACATCGCGTGGTCCTTCTAGCATCAGTAATTTAATGTCTTTTTAGAGTGTCTGATGAAGTTCATGTATTAGGTTAACCGTTTGGGGTACCTGTATTCCATAACTAAAATCACTATCTGGGTATCCATGCACATTGCATTATGGGAAGTTAGTTCATTGTTTTAGAAGAGATTTAGGTAAAAATTCCCAGATTATGTTTTTAACAAACACAGCTTTAATCTTATATGTCTTATAAAAAGCATGCTCTATAAAGTTGCACTGTGCATTTGATAGGCAAATCTGATGCATTATTTCTCTGCATTACTTTAACATGTGCGCCCCCTAGCGGTTAACCTAATAACTTGTGAACCCTGCCGGTTATTCGAATATCAAAATGAGTCTGAGTGTAAATCCCTAGATTGTGTTAAGACACCCACTATACACACACACACACACACACACACACACATTTCTAGTTGATATGGGGACATGTCTTTGTCTCGTGTCCTTCCATCTTCTGTCGTTGTTTGTCTGTGGTCACATGACCTTCACATGGTTCATTCCCCCTTCACCCCCCCCCCCCTCCTCCACCCAAAAAAATAAAACTGACCCTTGAGTCTGTATCTGAATCACGCTTCAATCTTCACGCCTCTCGCTTGCAGGAAGAAGAGGTGGAAGAGTTTAGGGTAAGTTTGTCATAGAACCGGTTCCGCCCCGGTTTGGCCCAGAAATGCCTGGTTCATAAATTCACTCCACATTGCATCCCCATATCCCCCCCCAGTCCAGTGTCTGGCCTGTCATCTCAAAACAGCATGATCTCCCTGTGAGACGGGGTGTGTGTGTGTGTGTGTTATTAACCATACCGTTTGCAGTGCACCTGGGCCCATGCTGAAGTCTCATCATTGACCTGTTACTTGTTTTCCTCCATTTGTTTGAATGTACGTGTGTCACACCTGGGTCACATCATAGTTTGCGTTTTGTGTTTGATCTGCCTTGGAGTACCAAGGCACAGGGCTTTGTTTGAAGCCTCTGGAAACACACAGCTCAAAACACGGTTGAGCTTTCTGTAGGCCGTGACACATGCTTAATTGACACCATGATTCTCCTTTGCTAGATTTAGGGTGGGACAGCTGATTTTGCAGTTTGCAGAGAAATGTGCTATATATCTTCAACTTAGGTAGATGAGCTTTTTTTGTGTGTGTGTTCCCCCAAGGGATTTAGTACACCTGGAGAATACAATTAATATGCATTGTAAAGTAGGTGTTCAAATATAGAAAATAAGAATGTATGTAGAAAACCCCACCCATCTGGTACTAACAGCTAAGTAAACCAAACAACGGTTAGACTTCCTGACCCAGGTTTGGCGTGTCTGTGTAGCTGCATCCTGGCACAATATTCCCCCATATCAAATAGCCTACATTTGATTTCCTTAACCCATTTTTGCCTCCATCTGACAGAGCATGGTGCTGTTTTGTTGTGTTATAGCATGGCACGCCAGCAAGAGCTGCCTCTCACCCTCCTGCATGGTCCTGTTTTAACCTGCCATGCCCCCCCCTCCCACACACACACACACGTAACTGTAGGAGAATAGCACAAACTATTTAAAAAAAAATACTATTTTCTTGTGACTTCTGCCATTGAACTGACCCATGTTGTATTCTGTCCTTTCTTTTTATTCTTTCTTTTTTATTACGTGTATCCTTTAACTCCCTCCATTCCTTTGTCCGTTTTCTTCACCTTTTCATCACTCATTTTTCTTTGCTTCTTTTCCCGTGGCTTATCCCATCTCTCTACCCCCCCCCCAATCTCCCTCTCTCCCCCTCCCCCCTCCAGGTCTCTGAGTCAGGGCAGCACCAACTCCAACATGCTGGACGTTCAGGGCGGCGCCCACAAGAAGCGAGTCCGCCGCAGTTCGCTGCTCAACGCCAAGAAGCTGTACGAGGATGCCCAGATGGCGAGGAAGGTGAAGCAGTACCTGTCCAACCTGACGGTGGAGACGGATGAGGAGAAACACCAGAACATGTCCTTGCAGTGCGAGCCGTCCTACAGCACCTGTGAGTCCTTGAGTTCCTCTGTAACACCTCTGTTTGTCAGCCCTGTGCGGCCGTAGATGGTCTTACACTCCCGGTTCTGCATGGAAGACTCCCAGAATGCTTTGCACTAGGTCGGCAACGAACCCATTTTATTAATAGATTATTTTTCAGATTATTCTATTAAATCTATGGGATTTAATTTTGGCTATGATACAGCAATGAAAAAAGGTAGAAAACGAGGGTCCGTAAATGCTAAGCATAAATCACGAGGCATGCTGCTTAAACTGAAGACAATTTTTGTAAAATCAGAAATCACCCAGTAATGTGACCGGCAGTCAGAGGATGTATTATCACCCTACACTGCCATCTAGTGGATTTTCATTTATCATGTACCTTCCAGGTGTCTATCACCGTACAAGTGAAATGTTTGGTTATTCACTAGTTAAGATGAAAATGTAATACCATAGCTGGAGTGACCCAAACCCTCCTGCGTTTCTGTCTGCAGTGTCGAAGACCCTGAGTGAGAGGAGGTCCACCAAGTCGGACATGTCCCCGGTGTCTCTGCGTTCCACGCTGCCCGCTGGCAAGACTCAAAACAGGGTGTCTCAGGTCCTGCAGGTTCAGGTCCCCCTCTACCCTCTCCGCAAGAAGAGCACCGCCAAGGACATTGGAGCCCCCAGTAAGTAGACTGCTCGCAGTCTTACCTGCCCAGTAAATAGACGCCACCAGGGCGTTCAATACCAATAGACAGCACAGTCCTCTGTCGAGGTGCCCTCGAGCAAAACATTCAATCCTTCTATTTTTTTTACTTCGGATTAGATGCTTTTCACGTGCGTGTCTGTGTTTGTGTTTCCGTGCAGTCTCACTGTGTTTGTTTTTCATTTATTTATTTTTTCTCCCCACAACAGATCCTCAAAGTACAATGGAAGAAATAGAACTAATCTAATATTCACATGCCATGTTAAACACGCACACTCACACACACACACACACACACACACACACACCGTGCTGTTGTTACAGACTTCCAGGTTTGTTTACGTCCCTGTCCACTTGTTCTTCTCCTCCCGTGGCCAGACTCTAACTCCCCCCAGGTGGTGAAGAAGCCTCCCGTCAGCTCAGCGGACGACTGGCCAAACAAGAGGCCAGCTGACGACGCCGTGTCTATCCTCTCCTCCCTTCATTCCAGCCCCACTGCCTCCCCGCAGGGCTCTCCGCGCAAAGGTACCCACCACAACGGGCTTCCTATTACCTGTTATTTATTGTAACGTCACCGTCCCAATAAATGTTTGGTCTTAAAATCGAATAATTAATGAATCTTGAATAAGTTACAAAACATTTAGAAAATATGTTTTGTTTGTTTTTTAAATGCTTTTAATCACATATTTTCTTTAACTTAGTATTAATTGGGGATTTTTTGTTTGTTGGGAAGAATATTCCTAATCTTATGACCGGCAGTCATTTATGAAATAGAAAATGTGTAGGAATAGTCCTCAAACATTCTACTGTGACATGTCGGTTACTCATTTCCATTTTTGTTCTTTTTCTTGTCTGTGCTCTTCTTTGCGCTCCCACATCCTGCTTTTATCCCTTCCACCAGTAGGGGGCGTGCCCAAGTCTCAGAACTCCAGCCAGATGAACCTATCCGGCTCCTCGTCATCGCTCACCAGCGATGCCAGCACCAAGGCGGGCACGGTCAGCCTGCGCAGCTATGGCATAGGTGGGCCCCTCCTGCATAAGAAAGTCCTCCTGATGACCAGACAGTACAGCCGAGAGGAGGAGCAGGAGGAGGAGGAGGAGAGGCAGAGGGAGAGAGCAGATGAAAGGCTTGAAGAACAGACAGGAAAGGAGAAAGGAAGAGAGAGAGAGGACCAAGAGGGAGAGGAGATGGAGAAATACAGAAAAGTAACAGGCTCAGGGAGGTGTGGGGGCCGGTGGCGCCCCCTAGCGGCCCAGGGAGATCCAGACCTAACCCCGCTGAGGGCAGGAACAGGGACACTGCACTGGAGGTGGACTAGAGATCCCGTGACGAGTCCTGGGTCCCTCCGTGGGAAATCAGGGCTGGTACCGGTGATCCCTCTGCCTCTCCCCCAGGCACAGTTAACCCGCAGCCCCCCAGGAGGCGAGTCTGACACCCCGCTTAGACCCAGACCACCAGAGTCCCCGTGTCCCAAACAGCTGAGGTCTCCGTTCAGGTTACTGAGGGAGAGGAGTCAGTCCAGGGAGAGGAAGGAGGTCATGCCCCTCCCTGGGGGCGACGTGGTGCCCGTGTCACCACGGCAACCCTGTCAGGGAGCTCAGAGAGCCAGGAGGTCAGTCAGCCCCAACCCCTTCCTCTGGCTCTGCAGGGAGAGACACAGGAGAAGCAAGACTAATTGATGACATGCTCCACTCTGAGTTATTTGTCGGATAAGAAATAGCAGCAGAAGCAGCAGGAAAACAAACTGCTTTCAGACTGAAATTCGGACAGAGAGAGAGAAGATTTATATGGGAGAAATCGGTATATCTGTGCTGTGTCACAGATAAGATAAGACGCATGTCTCTGAGAGACACATGAAAACACCCTCTGTGGGTTCATGACTCCAAAGCAGACAGAAGAAAAAAGTATTTTGTCTGACGTTGTATCAACAAAAGACTGACAGTTTAATGTGACACAGGTGGTCCAGTGGTTCTTTGTACACGAGAGACTTTCTAGTTAGGGTCTCAGTAAGGAGTGACATATCGCTAACTTAACAATTTTATTATGCAGAAAACAGAAATTTGTTTATCCTACCACCCAGGAGTAAGCGTTGCATGGCGGAACGAAAAAAACAAAACGTATAGATTTCAATGAATAGTAATGCATACAGTTCCCTGTAATACCATAATATACTGTTGCAGTTCATCCTAGTATCACTGAATTCGTACTAGTACTAGTAAAGAGTATACATTCATTAATGATCCCACCTTTTGGGTTACAATGCCATCCAGTTCAGTGTTATATTTTGTTCTGTTTTATGTAAAGTTTATGTTAGGAATGTTAAGTTAACTATGGCTACGCCTAATAATGTCAAATTATCAAATATATTTTTGTTATGGCCCTAACAGTATTCTGTTCAATTGTGTTGTTTTATTGTTTACAGGAAATAGACGGTAGTCTAAAACCGGCACTTTAAGATAAATTGTTGGGAACTTGACCAGAGCACTGTAACCCCTTATGTTAACATGAAATAGAGTTAGCTTGTTCTCTGTATAAGCTCTGAATTTACCAGTCTACTTGAAATGACTATCGCAAAAGAGTTAGACATGTTAAAAGTTCTGTGGTTTTGAAATAAAACAAGAAAGTGTTGCATAGGCTCCGTTTTTCTCCCACCAGTCAACAGATAATGTATAGTATCGCTATTACTTAAAATCAGAAAAGTCCAATTTCCATTTTAGTGCCTTGTTGATTCAGTACCGTGTCTTCAGGAAGTGACATGGTAATCTTACCCAACGTTCACTCTGGTTCCTTTATCAGAATGTATCAAAATTAGCCGATTGGTTAGAAGGAAAGATGACTCTTATCTCTTTGTCTTTGTGGAATGTGATTGGATGCCACAGGTGTAGCCAGGTTAACAATACCGGTTAACAGGACCTTCCAACCTCTCTTCCCCCTGCAGGCTACGCCCTCCTGCCACCCGGTAAGGCAGACAACCTGTCAGACTCCAGCCACAGCGAGATCTCCTCCAGATCCAGCATCTGCTCTGTGGACTCCATGCTCGCCCCGGGGCCCGAGGACAGGTGTAGTAGCAGCAGCAGGTCCTGTAGTACTACTACAACTACTGCCTCAAATACTACTACGACTGCTGCTGCTACTAGCACGCCTGCTCTTGCTGCTCATGAGAACTCTGCGGTAATGAACCCTGTGGAGTGCAGCCAGCCTAGCACAAGGTAATAAAGGGATTTAATACTGGGTTTAGAGGTCCCCTATCAGAAAAGTTACGTTTTTCAATAGGGATGCACCGATTGCGTTTTTCCTGGCCAATTCCGATTAACAATAAAAAAAATAATAATGTTTTAAGCCTGACCAATTCTGATTTTCATAGTAAAGCTTTTTGTAATTTAGATGTAGAGATTTTTTGTTTGTACTTTGTATGTACTCACTTAGTAATTTTTAGGAGTCAAATTGTATAAAGGCTTGTGTTTATGAACTTCCACAGCTTCTCTTCTTCTCTCCCGTTTCCCCACATACGCATGCATACACACACACACACACACACGCGCGCGTGCACACAAACAAATACACACGCATACAAACTCTCCCAGCTGGGTTCCAATTACATCCTTTTCTCATTAGAATGCTAAGGACAGGAAGTCCTCGCTTTTACTTTTATTTTCCCCTCTCCGCTAACACGGTTTAGTTATTTATATCATGATTTATTTATTTATTTATTGACAGACATCTGCGAAAACAACAGTTTTTTATTGTCTGCGGTATGTTTATTGTTCCTCTATCATCAGACCAGTCTGCCTCATAAAAGGGAGGCCGTAAAATACCGACAGACCCAATAATCTGTCTGTTTCTCTGGTGTTATATTACCTTGGCAGCTTTGCCGTATAACATCCGCCTGTTTATGAAATATGGCCTGCCTTCACCAAGTGTCTGCTTTTTCCTGTAAAACTGTGGCAGTTTATCAAGCTATAGTTTATGGAAAACTTTTATGATGTGATGTTTTATTTATATATATATATAGCAGAGAAAAGCAGGTGTCTGGCTAGTAAAACCTTGAATTCTGCCTCATCCCAACCATACCAGGGAGCTGATAAGCTTAAACAAGTTGTTCATAGCTGAACAAATGTAGACGCACACGCACACACCCAACCTTACACATTACAAAAATGTATGCACGTTATTAAACCATTGGGCATGAAGGCTGAATGTTGCAGAGAGAGGATTGTGTTTGTTGAACTTTGGCCCGTCATTGTTCCTCTTGGGGTGTTTTGCTGTTTTATAGGTCTCTATTACACCCCCCCTTTCATGGTACATCACTCCCTCTCATATCTCTTTATTGTTGGTGCATATCAGTGACCACCTTCCTATTATTCTCTCTCTCTCTCTCTCTCTCTCTCCCTCCCTCCCCCCATCATTGTCATGGTGACAAAACAATAATATTACGACATTATCCTTGTAATATTACGACTTTATTCTCTAAATCTCTGAAATTTTTTTCTACAATGTGGCCCTAATACTAGTATTTCTGCAACTATAGTGGATGGTAAGATTGTTTTTGAAAACTCTTACGTTTAATAAACAGTTTCACCTTGTGCCCAGAGAGGGCGCCATTTCACCAAGTAATACA
>JAODLI010002454.1:0-10518 GCA_027575585.1 Percopsis omiscomaycus
GCAATCACCTGCTGGCAGAGCGGGGTAGGGGAGAGAGAGGGAGAGGGAAAGGACACTACCACCCACGGATCCTAACACTTATATAGGCTATAATATTTCTGCAATATGATAAATATTTTATGGTGTGTCAATTTGGTTGTCATTATTTGCTAAGCATGTAAAGAGATAATAAATGTAATGGCTTGGTTGTTTATGCTGTAAGTGGAAGGAAAAGGCATTTATCATTTTCAATATTTTATTCAAACAAGTTAGAACAGGAGGGCCCGATGCATCTTCTGATGTCAAGTTTTATTGAGCAAAGAATATTGTCCTCAAAGAGGACTTGTGTGTCCAAGGTACATGTCAGGTAAACATACTGTATATACAAAGAGAAGCCACTGACCATCATATCTACAAATCCACACAGACTTGTAGTAATTGGTGGTGTTATGCTCTCATTGTGGAATCTCTAACATGCAAAACAACGTGTTATAATATGTTATGAGTCCAATACTAAATTCACATTCATCAATGTGTAACTGATGGTAACAGAAAAAAATCACCAGGTAGCTAGGTTGCACCAGCTGTTTCGTCATCAATCATTATGGATGAAATGAGTATTATCGCTTACCTTGTTGATGTTTTTGGCTTTGCCTGAAATGTAACTTTGAAGCTACCTATTGCTAGCTCTTTCCAAATCTAGCTCAGTCTACCTGGTTTCTCCAAAATCGTCCACCCTACCTTTAATTGCTGTTGGCGCTAATTAAACTACCCACCTGGATGCTAAGTGGCCAGTGGTTCCCTTCCTGACTGAATGGTTTTCAATCGAGAGTTTCCAGATATATATATATAGCAGAGCAAATCATCTTATCAGGCTCGTTTACAGTAAGTTGTAAAACCTCACAACCTGATAGTTCTACTGCCTGTTCTGTCAGAATACTCACAGAATACTCACATGTGTGAGATGTAGCCCTACAGTAGTACTCTTTATCAATGGCCTTGATTGTGTACATTTTATAAGGAGGATATTTTGGCTTATAACCAAAAACTTGTTTTTTTTTTTAATTCAATGATTTTATCAGAATCCATTTAAGCAATAAAAAATTCAAAAGGGGAAAAAAAAGAAAAAGAAAAAAGCCCTGCAAAGCCTCTCTCTCTCTCTCTCTCTCTCTCTCTCTCTCTCTCTCTCTCTCTCGCTGTCTTTGTCAAGCTGCTGGAAGGCACAGGCATGGGAACCATGGAAACGAGAAGCTGATGCGCTTTGAATGGTAAGAACCTGCAAGAGAAGCTCATTCATGTCAGCCACCTCTCACTGAAGGGCAGTTTCTAGCAGTGGTGGTCAAGAGTGCACACACACACAGACACACACAATGCAGGTCTGTTCCCCTTGTACTTGTTTGGATTGTCTCTGACTTTCCTCCTGTAGCTTTGCGAGTGTTCAGCCTATGCTGATGTCGGCGCTTGTCCGTATTTCCAGGTAGTCCCCTACAGTTGGACCTCAATTAGAGTTCCCCACACATGACGAATAGTCAGCGGAGACCTCTCTACACACTGTCACTTCCAGTTAGAGTGGACCCCGCCCCCAATACTGCTGAGCTCAGTTTCAGCAGATCCATGTTCTACGTTCCAATGTGACAGCCATCTGAAACTCCTACTGTTTGGGTCGGCAAGAAAAAATGAGAGAACATGGACATTGTCGTTCCACTCCTTGGTGATTTTAAATTTTTGGTTTAATGATGAAAGATATAAACTCAATAGCAAACATCCAAACCTAACTTTATAATCACTGCAAATCTTGTTGTTTTGGTCCCTATTGCGGCAGATGAACCCCAGTTTTGGGTTAAATATGAAAAATATATCAGTGCAATTAGTGTTTGATAATACTGATAAATAGATAAATTGCACAGTAAAGGATGTCTTATTTAGATAACAGTGCATATAAGAACACACCTTAAAGAGCAGTTAAAGACACACTGATAGTGCCCCAGAACCCCAAATTTCTGCAACAATAATAAATGAATGCAAAAAAAAATGCAATAAAGCACTCATGGGTTTCAAACCAAAACATGTTTTGGTAACGCTAGCTTTGACCACATTGGTAATTTCACATACTTGACGGATTCCTTCTATAGTCTTCATCAATGAGTATAACTCAGGAATTACAGCTTTAAAGTCTGTAATTACAATATTTAAAAAAGAGTTTTAATTGAATGTATCCATTCAGTTATTACCATATTGAAATAATGTATTCATTTACTGCCTGATGTGCTCTTATCTATTTGAATAACAAGTAAAAAGTTTGTAAACAAACTTACATATAGAAGGTCTCAAATGTATTGATGGCTGGGGTAAGATTATCAACGGTCACAGCCTCAATGTAGATAATTATACTTCAATTATACCTTAAAATATATTCTACAACAACAAACTGGACTTGATGAAATCAATGAATGAAATCGGTCATTATGGAAGGACTTTATTGGTCACAAGTGATGCACAACACACAAGGTGAAATGTGTCTACTGCCTGGTCAACAACTCAAATTTGGGCTTGTCCTCTTTCCTTCCCACAGACCAGGCTGTGACAAATGACTTTGGAGACAGGAGTATGTGGTTACAAGTGCATAGAGTCAGAGTTTTACTTGGTAGAAACAAAGATTGGCACATACGAAACCACATGGAGCACAAATGGCTTAGTAATGGTCTGGAAGCACAATACTTTGCAATCGCTGCAAGGTACAAAGAGCTAAATATACACCGGTGTGCTGATTACGTCGATGAGCAACAGGTGGAGGCTGAGCGTGACTGGCTCTCCAACCAAGGGGGCGGTAACCGGCGTGACACAGGTGCAGAGTCAGTCATCATGCTTCGGCGCCCCTGGAGCAGGGGTGGAGGTTAAGGGCCTTGTTCAAGGGCCCAATGGTAGAACAGGCAGGAACACAGAACCATCCTATGGCACTGGGTGGCATCACTGTGTGGCATCACTGTATGGCATCACTGTATGGCATCCCCATTCAAACCAGGGTTCAATCTTTACCCATCTTTGAACAAGATGTCTGAACCCTACCAGCTCCTTAATACTTGTAATTGCATTGTAAGTCACTTTGGATATAAGTTAAATGACCAAATTCAGATCTGGTATTTTTCCTCAATAGTTTATTATTTGCTTCCCACCTCCACCAAATCTGCACAACATCCTGTTTTCAGGCAACCCTGGCACCTAAGACTCTTCAGTATCCATACATTTTGGATTGGATCAGGAGATAGCATGTGTGCCTTGATGCAAAGAGGTCTGATCTAATTTATTCCCTCCTTTTCTCAAGATGCTGAAATTATACTGTTCCTGAACCTCTCATCTCTCCCTTCAGCTCTGCATGCATAAAAATCAGCCAAGCCTTTTTTCTTTGTTTGCCCTATTTCCGCAAGGACACAAGTTACCTGCACTTTAGTCTATAGATCATCTGTTAGTGGACACGGTTCGACAACTGCTCTAGAAAAATTAATGGAGACTTCTGGAGACTTCTCCTCACTGTTTGAGCAAGCACAATGTCACAGAGAAATTAACCAATGTATGCTGGGTAGGGCAGAGACAGAGAGAGAGAGAGAGAGAGATAGATAGAATGAGAAGGAGTAGGAGCTAGTCTGAGTAAAAGGGAGAGGGAGAGAACGAAATAGTAAGAAAGAGGGGAAGGGAGGAAGAAAATGAGCTACCTCCTCTTTGTGGCAAAGGACTTTGCCACTTAATCATGGGCTGGTCTATAAATAGCCTTCACCGCCTAGGAATATTGGGAGAAGATTAATGGAAGTGAATGGAACGGTAGCTATAATGCTGTGAAGGGTCTATACTTTGGTTTCACTTTAATATACAGTTTTTAACTTCTCTTAACAACATAAGTTCCGCTAGCCACCCCTTTAATTATTGTTAGATTACTTCCCTGTCTTTATCCGCCTTGATACTTGATACAACTTTATTACTCGAGGAGTATTAAAGAGAGTCCAATTACATTTTGATAATAACCACCTCACAATAAAGATAAGAATACAAACACAAATTATGACCATACAACCATCTAGAAACACACAAAAACCCAAAACCAAGGCTAAATGACTCCAGAAATGATTCTCAAAAGGGCAAACATGACTTACAGTGTAAGCCTCACACAGTAGCTTCTCCTGCAGAAAATTTGGTTTAACGTGCTGTTTAAGGCCCCTTAATAACAATCGCCTGTGAAGAAGTGTTGAGGTGTTTTCTCCCCTCCATTTCATTCAGCGGGTGTGTTGAAAGTGTGTTTTTTACGCATATTTTTGGGTGCTTATGGCGGCGTGACTATGACAGTGTTACTAAGATCACAAGAAAGGTTGCAAGGACACTAAACCTGCTCTGACAGCACTACTGTTAGGGAGCACTCTGGGAAAGGTAGAGAGCAGTTTATTTATATATAAATATGTATAGCGTATCAGTGCAATTGAATATCATACCATAACTCCTCTATGGTCAAACATATACAGTAGTACATCAACTGTAATCATTATTAGCCCCCACTGAGCAGAAGCTATATATAGTGTTTAAACCTATTAAACAATGACCAAAAAAAAATCCCAGTCAATTATTTAAAATCTTTTGGTTGCCATTGGTACAGTATATGGAAAATAATTAGTCCAAATCATAACTTTTTTAATGCTTATTTGTTTTTTGGAAGGGAACAAAAGTGAGAGAACATTAGGACATTTTCTTTTCAGTCCTTGGTTGTTTTCTGTGTTAGTGATGATTACAGCAATCCAAGCAATTGCAAGGACATCCAAACCTGACTTTATAATCACGGCAAAACTTGTCTCTCTGGTCCCTATTGCGGCAGATTAACCCCATAGTTGGGTTATAGCTGAAAAATAAATAAAATAAAGATAGATAAATATAAATAGCACCATAAAGTAGGTCTCTTTTAGGTGCATTTTACACCTTAATACTGTTAGATTGTGTTATAGTCCCCCAGGACCCCAAATTTCTGTTTATTATGAAACACAACTAGAAATAGAGAAAGAGGTAAAGAAAAACGTGAGCCTATGAGCCCTGTAGGGGGAGGTGTAGAGAGGAATGCTTTTAAAAGCAAAATATATATTGATAACATTATGTTATATAACATGAGTAATTTGAAACATTTTAAAATTAGTTCCCTCTACAGTAAACATCTGGCATCACAGCTGAGAATAAAGTCTGTAATAATAATAATATTTAAAAGACAGTTTAATTGACTGTATTCAAAATGTATGAAAGTAATACATATAAAGTATTGATTGACTGCCTGATTATCTATTTGAATGACAATTTATAAAAAGTGATTTCCCTGGTAAACAAACTTACGCATATAAGATTTCAAATGTATTGCTGGCTGGGATAAGATTATCAACGGTCACAGCCTCAATGTAGAGAGGGTGCTCGCAAATGGCTCCTGGATTCTCCGCCCTCAGGGCACTCAAATGCTCCCAGTCCCCTGTTCCACCTGGGTTGTCTCGATCAAACCATTTGGTCCAGCAAACTGGCCAGGAAGGAGTGAGAAACAATGCAACCAATAATGCTTTTTAAAACGCAGGCCTCTGAATGCATTTGATACTGTGGCTATTCAACACAATGTTTATTTACTCTCTACTATACGACATAGACATACTTATTGCTAAATTAAGCTTAAAGGGGACATAGAATGGAAAACTGTATTTACCTTGGCATAGTTGAATAAGGAGAGATCGGTACATGGAACTGATCGTAAATTTCAAACTGTGTTGTCTCCTACTTCAAATGCAAACCATGCATATGCAAAAGAGGGCAGTAAAACGGCCCTATTCCAAATTCCAGAACTGTTACGTAACAGCATGAACATTAAGCCCCCAGAATGTAAATACTCCAGCCCACTGAATAAATACAATTTATGAAAAAATATCTGGGTTTTATTAATCTCCAACAATTTGGAACACTAATGAGAAGAACATTAAAGAATATGTTGATCATGTTGAATCTGTATTGTTTACAACTGGAAAAAGGCACATATCCAGTGCCATGAAAAACCTGATTGCCTTGGTAATTGCTTGAGCATGGTCCGAGTTAGCTACTAGCTGAATTTGAAAGACATTGGGAGGAGTTACACGATGGCAAGCAGACGCAGGAAGACTAATGCCCAAGAGGCTTTGGAAATGCTACAGAACTAAACAACCTAACGATGTGTTGCATGTCCATATTGACAAGTTTAAACATGTACATTTGTATGTGCGATCTAAGCAACTTTATAAAAACCAGACCCGCCGTAATTCAGACCGCGTTTTTTTTTTGTCAGAATGCAAAACCGCACCCGGCCAGTAAAAGGGACTGGCGTCTATTTGGGACTCAGCTTTTATTTGAAGTTTTACGGTAATTGTGAATGAGTTTTGTTAACGTAATGGGAGCTCAAAACGCTGCACCTGCAGCGGGTTGGGTGTGTGTGTTGCGTTTCCGTCTTCCGGAACCGCGACACAAGACTGTGGTAGTTTGTATCATGGTTTCGGCCTCGGTTTCAGAACTGTTATACCTCTAGACTTTCCATGCTATCCAACGTCAGCTTCTCCAGCTTTTGTGTGTGAGCAATCGAGGTGCCGCACAGTAAACTAACCAATCAGAGGAAAGCTCATCAAATTACTCATGAGCCCACCAAAAAAAAGGGAAAACCGCCTGTTTCATTTTAGGGCCAAATCATAAGGTTGTAATTTGGGTATTTTTTGCCTCAACCAAAGTCACATACCTTCTACTGTAAGTAGACATCTGAGAACAATATAAAATACAGAATAAATGCATTCTATGGCCCCTTTAAAGAAGAAACAGAAACCCTTACAGTACCTCCTCCACCACAGTAGGGTGGATTGCAGCTGAAGCGAACACGGTAATCTTCACATTGACCATCGTTTTGGTCACTGAGCTTGCAGACAAAGCCTGTGGTTGTGTCAACCCTGAAAAAAACAGATTAAAAGAACATGAAGAACTAAATGTGTCCAGTTGATGACCAGTAAATAAACACCTTATATCATTTACAATCCAAGTCAAGTCTAAATATGATATTTCAAAGGTTCGGACGTTGATTGAATGCAGTAGACTAGACTGGTTAAAGGTCAACTAATAGTGATTATATACCTTCTGGAACATGTTTTATACCATGTACACTCATGTTTCCTAGTTATATAATGTAATCAACTTCACTTTTTTATTTTAATTATAAACTTACACAGCAAAAACATCTCCTGTTGAATACATAGGCAGTCCAGATGTAGTAGTGACCTCAATGTTAATAGGATTCTGACAAATTTTCCCAGGGTTCTCACTGCGAAGATTGCTGAGGACCTCCCAGTCCCCAGTTCCACTAGAATCATCTCTGTCAAACCACTCTGTCCAGCATTCTGTACCAGTGAATAGGAGACAATGTGCTTTACGTGAATTAAGAAATTATATAAAATACCATGTAGGAAAAAATACGATTATTTGGTTGTCAAAAGATGTTATGTCATGTCCTGCTATGGGTGAGGGCTCCAGCAAAATGTTTACATTGGATACTAATGACTTACGAATGTGGGTGGGATATGTCTTGAGATCATCTGGAAGAAGACCAAACAACAAAAATGTATTTCAAACAATGCAGGTCAGTGTTACCCATCCACATCTTGCCATCTGTAAGCAACCCTAAGAGGGATGCCTAACCCTAGCCTACGTAAACGGCCATATTCCACCATCCCTACTAGATCTAGTGGTGGGCCTGGTAGGGATGGTGGCCCAGGAGGTGGTGGTAGGCCTGGTAGGAATGGTGGTCCAGGAGGTGGTGGTAGGCTTGGTAGGGATGGTGGGAATAGTGGTCTGGGAGGTGGTGGTCAGCATGGTGGGGATGGTGGTCTGGGAAGTGGTTGTGAGCATGTTGGAAATGGTGGTAGGGATGGTGGTCTGGGAGGTGGTGGTGAGCATGGTGGTCTGGGAGGTGGTGGTGGGCTTGGTAGGGATGTTGGTAGGGATGGTGGTCTGGGAGGTGGTGGTGAGCATGGTGGGGATGGTGGTAGGGATGGTGGTCTGGGAGGTGGTGGTAGGCTTGGTAAGGATGGTGGTCTGGGAGGTGTTGGTGGGATTGGTAGGGATGGTGCTCTGGGAGGTGGGCTTGGTAGGGGTGGTGCTCTGGGAGGTGGTGGTGAGCATGGTGGGGATGGCTGTCTGGGAGGTGGTGGTGGGCCCGGTGGTAATGATGGGACCTGTGGGAGTAGGATTGTAATTGAAATCTCTTACTTGTCTTCAGCAGTTCCACTGTTTGATGAAATTACAAATATTATTTGCAGCACTTTTATGAAATCTTTCAATTAACAGTAACAATCAATAATTAATATCAGAATATTACAGCAATCGTTGAAATACGTTTAATGCTGGCAGGTGATTGTATATTTGTATTAAATATCAACCCTGTTATGGACAAAAATCTCTTACCTGGGCTCACATCAAGTACTTCCTCTGTTTGACAAATTACAAATAATATTTGAAGCACTTTAATGGAATATTTCAATGAACAGTAACAAATAATGAATAATATGAGAAGATTACAGGAAGCTCTTTCAGAGACAAAGACTTATAATGCTGGCAGGTGATTGTATATTTAGGTTATATGTCTGTCATGGAGAGAAATCTCTTACCCTTAGAAAATGTTGCATCTATTTGACCAAAAAAATTAATAATTAGATATCCCTGCTGTCAAATTAATTGTAAATGCAATTAATGGTCTACTGGTTTTAAATGACTTTATTTTGTTATATAGTAAACTATGCTGGCATATTAAATTCAATTATGTTAATCTTTCACACATTCAGAAACACAGACATCACCAAAACTGGAAAAGTATTAGATATAAGATATTAAAAGACAATGTGGTCGAACTACAACTTACTTAGGCTTATACTTTGCTGGTTGCTTCCTGAAAGTTAAATTAAGTCATCAATTCACATTACTGATAATTACTGATAAACCATAGAGTGTATGATAGCTACAGTATAGTCATGATCATTACAGTCAATAGGAACATACCAACAAGCAATCCTGCCCAAATGGCAACACTTAGCTAAAAAGGAAAAACAAGAAATGAAAAATGTATATCCACATTCTTTAGTGCATATCAGCTATTAACAAAATACTTTTTTAAGACATTCAGAAGTAATCATAAAAACATTCAGTACCAACTGTATCATGATTGCAGATTATCTTGAACTTCTGAACCTAAGGGAAAGACAATGCACAATTATTCAACATTAAGATTCTTTAAAGCATAATTGATATTAAGAGTTGTATGACAAAAAAGGAAACAAAATCTCTTGATCTACATTTTGTGTATGTGTATGTATTTGAAAGAATGATGATGCCAAACACATTTTATTTAATTGATAATATCTATTTGAAAGAAGTAAAAAATAAACAACATATTAGATTTGTCATGTTCAGTTAAAAGCTGTACATATCAATCTGAATATTTTATGTTACTATAATATTGTTAATATAAGATGTTACTGTAGAAACAAACTCACCCAACAGTTTTCTGCAACAGAATGATAAACTATGTAGTATTCTCTCTCTCTGTGACTTAATGTGAGCCTAGTCTCTCCTTATATATGCTCTTCCGTGTAGGTTTACTCCAAGAAAAAATAGCTGAAATAACAGTTCCTCAAGTTGCAGCTCACACCCAAAGTAAACCAATAACCCATTATTAAAACAGCCATTCTGTGAGATTAGGTGTCTAACATCCTTCTATATGTATGTAACATATACCAGTGTCTAATAAACTAGCATTCTCAATAAAAGCTCAGGACAAAGCTCAGACTAGATGTACAATGTGGCACGGATCTCACTTATTTACTGGAAAATTATTAAAATTGTACTATGTTTCCTGTCATCAAAACATCACATGAGACACCCTGATACACGATTCATCTGTAGGCTTTGGCCATTCACAAAAAGCACCCACTATTATTTAGAAGTTATTTAAACAAAACAAGTCCGGTGTCCTGACTTCCAGTTGGCAACTTTCCCACGGTATTTCAAGATTTAAAAAGATAGCTAGCTTAGTTGGTTATCTAACTTTTAACAAACAAAATGGACATCCGAAAATGTAGTATTTTGAAAGCTCGACCCTGATACGCTAGACCCTGGAACTAGCGTATCAACCAGCACTGACCAAACGACTTTTGCAGAGCAGTTGCTTACTGACAGTCGAGCCCTGTTCCATTAATCTAGTTCACCAAATAAGCCTGGCTTCATTCAGTTAGTCTGACTCATTTTCAGAAACTTCGGTTCCATAAAGCAAATTCAACATAGTTCAAGTTGAGTTACTATGGAAACATATGCTGGGAAACTAACCTGGTCCGGGGCAGGCTAATTGTCAGGCTACGCCTGAGCAACAAGCTTAAATAGAGTAATACCATATATACCCGAATATAAGACGACCCCCCACTTTGAGGTCCACGGAAAGCTTTCCTTTGGCTGTTGGTATTTTTTAGTCGTTCTTTT
>JAODLI010002455.1:0-10518 GCA_027575585.1 Percopsis omiscomaycus
GTGAGTGACTGGCAGTTTGCAATTCGCAACCTTCACGACTAGATGTCACTAGAAATTACACACTGGACCTTTAAGGCTAACCAAACCAAGATTTTGGTTATTTCATAGATTACAGTCGTTGTACTTGAGTAGTACAACAACACCGTTATCAACACTGGTGGCAGTATTCTACTTTCACTAATATAGCATTAACCAGTCACCAATTCTCATATCTGGGAGCTGTTCTTAAAAAGAAGAAGAATGTGTGGTGCTATGTTGTGTGAGAGCTTAATTATCAAGGCTTTGTTTACTTCAACATGTTCTATGTTTTTATCGTCCTCTCTCTGGCGTGTCATTGTTTCTTGCATTCTTCCAAATATCTACCATGCCTGCAGCTCCCAGGGACATCTGCCCTTGCCAGTCTCACTTCTGTCGGTTTGCCTTTTATTTCCTTTCATTTTCTCATTTCGTAACTCTTGTGGGGTTTAGCTAGGCAAAAATATTAATCATTCGGTTATAAAATGTTGTTAAATAGGCAAACGTTTTGTATGTGGTAGATATTTAGGAGTCTAGTTGGGCATGGTTGAAATAGTGAGCTGTGTTTTCATTTTGTTCAGATGAATATGGTATCAGATCAAACGATTATGGCCTTCCTTTGTCAAAGCTATCATTCCTGATGTTGTGCTTGCTGATGATAGCAGCTCTACAATGAGCCAGGATTGTGTGGGCTGAGCAGTGAGAGGACTTTGGTCTAAGTAGTGATGACCTGTGTGGTAAGCTGACGTGCCAGATGGTTTGGTACACAGAATTATTTGGTAAGTCGTCCTTGGAAACTGTTTGGAAAAGGGCAGGCACTTTCAGAAATCCTTGGCAGGTGATTGGAAGAAACATCTGTCTATCACAGTCGGGCTAATGTCGCACCTAAACCACGCCTGTAGCTGCCATTAGTTCCTCATGGCACGTTGATTGCTCCGAACCATTGGTGGTTCGGTCACAAGCCCATGAATTTGAAGCCTGGCAAGATGGAGCTTGTGTGATTGTGATCTTGTGGATCCATCTGCCTCGCAATGTAACCTGTGTGGTCCAGTGTGCTCCAAATCAAACAAAATCATTGCTTGAGCTCAATTACAAATCCACTTAATAAAAAGTATACAGTTCATGTGTCCATATTTTGTTGGAACAAAAGGCCTATACAGTAAAACTTGATCATTTATTGGTGATAATTACACCGATAGTTACTCTCTATTCAAGTTGCTCCCTGTCTATAATTTTCAGGATAACAGGATTTTTCCTGTGTTGCCAGGCTATATACTTTTAACCTGCCAAAGCCGGTGAAATCCAATACCAAAAACATAGTATTGCACACTGGGGTTGAGTTACTTTCAGTAGGATGCACAGGGGTCCACGATGAGGTATAAATACATGACCGTAATTCTTTTTGAATCTATTGCATTTTTGCTACTGCGACCTCACCATGGAGCAAAAGCATTGGACCTGCCAACGTGACTGGAATAAGCAGCGTTCTTTTTGATCCGCTCATCCAGATCAGAGCAGCATCAGATCTTTTCTCAACTCAGAGAACTCTCGTTTACATATTTGCTCAGCTCTTGTATCGCTGCTACTTTTTTATGATTAAGCAGTCCATGATTTAAACATTGGATGCACTGGTCTTTCAGATGACAAACACATCATACTGAAGGTAAATCACATTTTTCTCATCACCAAGAATGCCATTTCTATTCACTCAATTATCTTCATTCTCTCTTCCCTTTCTCCTTCACAATGAAGGTAAATCTAGCTAACAAGACCATCTCATTACGCTTCCCTCCCTCCTTTTAGTTAGGATTAGTGTGACCAGATGCTAATCACAGTGTTATTGCCGTCTCAAATTAAGCCTATTGTGTGAAGCTTTGTTGTCTAAGTCATCAACCTTGTCTGTATCATGAAATTGCAGCCCTGCTATATTCTGGCTAGAACATGAAGTGGGAGTCTATACCAAGCCCCAGTGAATCCAACAGCATATCACAAAACTCCTTGGATTTGCTGATGCAAGTATCTTTGTACTGGATAGTACAAGTGGCACGAAATACTGCAGGGGAAGTGATTTATGTAGGCTACAGTATGGTAGCAGATACTTCTTTCTGCCTCACCACCCTGGACAAAACTTCTCCTGAAGTGATTTCTGCAACAAAAAATGTGAGAAAAAGAAAATTTTGCTGAAAGAGCAGCTATCCCGTGCAGCTTTAATTTCAAGGTTTGGTTAGGCTAATTTTGTCGTAGCTGGTATGATTTTTATCCATACTCTTTGACATTCTTGTTATGTAAGTGAGAGAAGCGTATTTGAAAATCAAGCCAAACCTTTGCTTTTGCTTTTGCCACATTTTTGCCACATTTTATACTATTTTTCAAACAGTAAGGTATGCCAGGCTCTGTCTCATGTGCCTCCAACTAATTACTTGGGCCCATGCAGTTTCAATGTATTATTCATGCTGAAGGATATGATTGTCATGGTGGCTTAGAAGTGGCATTAACCCTACAGTTGAATGTCTGTCTGTGTTTCCATTAACCTACACAATGGAACCAACCTGATTTTCACAGCTCCATTTAAAAAATAATTGATATTCATCATGTGTGTTCAGACAGCTGCCTGTTTTCGGTTTAGACGTGAGGCAGTTAGGACAATAATTTATTAAATGCGTGAGGAGATTTGTGTCATATATAAGTCAACACATTAGTCCAATTCAACTTAAATAAGGAAAATCCTATTCAAATAAGGAAAATCCAGTAATGTTTGTATTGAATACATGATAAGAGTTTCAGCTGGAGATTCGGATTGTTAGAAGTCTGAATCTATTTTGAATGTGCTTCTGATTGTGGTTAGCTGTGCTGTATGAAAAAAGGTAGAACTTATCTACAGGTGTCTTGAGTTAGGTTTGCCTGATTAGACCATTTTTCCAGTTGAAGTGGTATTGAGCTATGCTGCCAGTTTTCTGATGCTAATCATAAATTAGGTGTTAGTTGTCGTGCTATTATGCCTCGTGCACACTAGAGGATTATTGGCCAGATTTCCGATACATTTGGGTCCGATTTGCCCCTGCCGACAATCGCTAAGGCGTTCCTTACTTGATTATCTGATTATCTGCCCAAAGGATCCTGTAGTGTGAGGGGTTTACAGACATAATATTAACATTACTGACTGGGTATGAGTCTCCCCGATATCGAATAGTAAATATCAAACATGTTTGATAATTACGACTTGAAATCCTGTCTAGTGAAAGGAACAGCGATTGAAACCCAATCAGAGCGGTCGTGCGGAATATTCTCCACCAGTTGGTGAGAGTGCCAAAACCATTCTCCACCACTCTGCGGGTTCGGGAGAGTCTGTAGTTGAATAACCTCCAATCATGGTCCATTTGGCGGAAAGGAAATGTCTGTTTTGTTTTTCTGTGCAAAACATAGCACACAGAAGTACTAAAAAAGTGCTGATTAAAATATAAATAAATCAGTTAACTGTGTCTTTATGTCTGTGGTCTCCCACAGAGGATTTGAAAATCCTCTAGTGTGCACCAGGCCTTACAGGTGCAACTGAACAGACATAGTTTCTAAACATAGGTTTAATTAGCCAAAATAATGTAGAACACCTTTATGGTAGTTGGACAGGGCTTCCTTAGCAGCCACTTGATGGGGCAGAATTATTACCACTAGCTCTTGAGGAGTTTAAGCTAGTTAGAAAAGCTCCTGTTTAGTTAAGCAAAAATGCATGAATTATCATCTTTTTTACGTTTTGTTCTTAGGTGTAAAGCCTATAGTCCCAAAACTGGTACTCCTCCAATAGCATTAATTCCCGTTAGGAGTTAAACGTTTTAGACACCACTGATCTAACAACATTGGCTTTTCCCGAGCAAATTCAACATTTGCTTAGCTGACTTTCTAAGGTTTCTAAAACGCTGTCCGTATGCTTCTGGCACTAATTAAGTAGACTAAAATACAGTTTCATGTTTACTGACAGCAACACTGACAAGTAGAATCAACCAAAGACATCAACACACACACACACATGCATAGTGGGACATTTTACACACGGACAAGCAGGGATATAAGATGGCCACAAATCTAGTGTGGACTGCCTGCGAAGACAAAAAGCACTTACAGCTGCCTTGTCCTGCTGTTCATGGCATGATGCCATGTGGTAGGGAGCGCTCCAGGTGATTTCCTGTGGCGTACATAGCTGAAGATATTGTTGGTTTCAGATTATTGCCTCAGCTTGTAGGCAGCAACAGAGACCGTAAGCAGCATGCATGCCTTCAACCCCTGCTGTCTGTGGCTGGCTGTGTGCTGCTGCACTGAAACCATTTGAGAGGGCCGTCTTGATGTGTTTTACCTGCCTAAGGGCAAAGACTGTTCTACACCCTGTGTAATATAATTTGTCTGATATTGTCTACATCAAGTATTTCTAGCAGCCAAGAGTGTTGAGAACGTGTTGGCACTCCTTTTTCTGTCTTTGTATCGCTCTCCTGTGTGTGTTTTTGTAGTCACTGCTGGCAAGGAGGTTAGGCTTTCACTTTGTTTGTCCAAAGGTTTGTCCATCAGTTTGTCTGTTAGCAGGATATCGCATATTTCTAGATGGGGAAATTTGGTGGTAAGGGCGGCCATGGGCCAAGGACAAATCAATATAGGCTTTGATCCTGTATTTTAAAAAACCCACTTTAAATTACAGTCCGTCCGCTAATTACAGGGTAATGGTTAAGTAAGGGGTAACAAAAAAAAGTAAAGAGTAAGTAAAGGTATGATTGTAGAAGTAAGTAGTCACTACCGGTCAATTTAAAAACATCTTACAAATAACAAACCTATAACTATGATTTCAGTTCATTTTACTTCTAAACATAATTATAGGTTACTTAATATTACTTAAGGGTATGATACTAGAACAGTGGTTCTTAACCTTGTTGGATGTACTGAACCCCACCAGTTTCATATGCGTATTCACCGAACCCACCGAAGGGGGGCGTGTCATCACGAATCATATGAGTCGGGTGTGTCTTATCATCCGCCGAACCCCTAAGACTGGTTAAGAACCACTGTACTAGAAGTAAGTGGATAACCTTTTACTTACTTAGTACTGGGTAATTTACAAACATTTTACAAATAGGGAACAAAACTACTAATTCAAATTAATTGTTTCTAAATGTGATTATAGGTTCATTAATATTATTTACAAGGGGCATCCTACAACATGGCCAAATACTTTTGTTATAGTGTAAATAACAGGGTAAGTTGCCTATGATTGTAGATGTCTGTTGTGGGCTGGATAGTCTAGTGGTCTAGGTGTTGGACTCCAAGCCGGAACACTCCCAGTGTTGGACTCAAGCCTCAGAGCTGGCCTACCTGTAAACAACCTTGTGCAAGATGCCTAACCCCTATCTGCTCCATGTAATTGTAAGTTGCTTTGGATAAAGAAGTGTAAATGACCTAATTGTAATTACATAAACATTTTACAAATAAGGAAAGTAGAAATGTGTTCAGTGCCAGGCCGTAGCCATGGAGTATAGACATTAACATTAGTTGAATACGCCTGTGAGCACTATTGCTGGTCGTTGGGCGAATGTGTGGCTAATTAACTTTCCAGGTAGCTTAGCTATGATAGCTAACGTTAGTGAGGATGGTTGATTGATTAGCACTCGCAGATTTGCTTGTTTTTACAAAAGAACGGTAGAGATATAGTGTGGAAACTGTGGATGGGTCAAATGTTTTTATGTTTTGGTTGGTAATGTTTTTTGTTCTGCCTTGGTGGACTTGGAGGATACTGTACAGTATATGCCCTACCTTCCAGGTCATAACTTGGTAGGGTGTCTGTAGCTACTAGTGCGTAAACATACGTAGTGTTCAAGTACAGAAATGTACATAGGGCCTTAGCATTTCTACTGTGTCCTGTGCTGTGCTTTTATGCCAGTCTGGTCATTTTTAAAGTGTTCTGACATCTTTCATACACTATTTCCAATATTATAGTTGAGTGCCTTAATCCGGTTGACTATCCTGACTTCTCAGCAGCTGAATTGGCTTAGAGCAGTAAAAACAAAAGCAGAAATCAATGTTAGTTTGTTGCATCTTTCAGCTTAAATATTTAATGTTTTGGTGTACTGTCAGTTTGAGTTACACTGTGTAAAATGGTATTCTGCGTAGGTTGTCAAGGAAATGTCACTGTTTTATTTTATATTTATAGCATTATCATGTTTAACAAAATGGCAGGAGAGAAAATGTGCTTAAAGGTGCTGTAGGTAGGGTGCTATAAATTGAGTGTAATTTCTTAGCAATGCCATAGACATCCGTCAGCTGTCACTGAGTGAAATGCTCTGTGAGAATATCTACTCTGGTTGATAGCCCCTGCCTCTATAAGTCCATTTAGATTTTTGACGCTGCTCAAAATAATTCTGGGCCTTTCTTTCCTGATTGGTCTAGCAACTCTACCTTGCCTGTCGATCTCATGAATGTGTGCACACAGCTCAATGGCACTTAGCAACGGCAGACCAACAGGCACCAGAGGGAGGAAGCAGAGGAGGAGGAGGAGGGGGTGGGTTTTTGGGTTGTTGATTTTCAATGGGGATGCACCAATTGTGTTTTTCTGATTACAATTTTCATAGTAAAGCTTTCACTTTACTTTCAATTTATTTGACGGCTCTAGGTCATTTAAATGCTATTCATTTAGAGATTTTTAGTTAAAAATGTATTTATATAGTAATTATTTTACAGTCCCACTTTTTTTACACCTTTACAAGGCAGCGTTTGTTTAACAGGACGGATTGATAAAAATAAGTTATGTAGCTTACTCTTTTCAGTGATATGAACAATATTATGCCACTAGATTTGCTCTCGGTGTTGTATTTAAAGCTATTGAAGCTCAAAGTCTCTGTGTTCTGCCACTACTAGTCATCTGACCTTCTCTTTGTTGTACTGACATCCTCATTCCTCCATCCGCACTTTTTTCTTTGTGTCTCCTTACCTTCCCACTCTAGTACAATGTCCACTGTAAATAAATATTTGTTGTTTTACCTTAACTATGTTACCTTGTTCACTTAATCCTGTTATGTTCAGGTTAAGTACAATGTCATATTTTTTGTGGATAATCGTGTCAAATGGAATATTATTTTAGCTGAATATAGCGTTAAGCCAGCAAGGTACTGTAACAAAAGTTGCTTTACAGTGTACATTTATCTGTAGATTCTGTCTAAAACTCCAGATGCACCCCCAGATGCACCTTGATGCAGTCTGTCCCCACTGAATTGTATCACCTCATATTTTCAATAACTCTTGGCTTTAACTTGCTTTAATCTATAAAATAAGACTCAAAACAGCTTTCTGTCTTTTCCCTGAGGCAGTTTCATTCTTTTATCTAGCACTGCTTTACCTCACTCAGTCACTATAGGGAGGCCTAAATGCCAATAGTGACTTATTACACTCCTATATTGTTATATCCTGGTGGAATGAAATCTTGATTCTCTTTAGGAGTGTTTCTTTTGCTCTCTGGTAACCAAGTTTACCTAAAAATTGATTGTGGAAAATAGTAATAGTAATAGTAAAATCTGTATGGTGTCTACCTTGGTTCAGCAGTACGTACTACAGTTTTAGGGTCACAGTATCTGGTGAAATGAAACTGAGAGGCAGATGTTCGTACGTTAGAGAGTGCAGCGACTCGGCCAGTCCTCAGAAAGTGCTCGCTGTGCTTTTCCATTTTCCATTGGATGTACCTGAACCTCCCATGATTTTGCACGAAACTCCCGCTTTTCCCTTGACCCTCCCATGAATGCATATGCATGACTAGTAAAAGCGCAACCTGCCACACTGCTCTCCTGCGCCATGTGGTTTGTACATACCATGTCATGTTTTAGGCGCACGTTGCAATGAAATTACGCCCAAAACAAAAAATGCCAATTGTGACTTATTCCACTCCTATACTTTAGTCCTTTACTGCACGCAATCTTTCCTTAATGCAAGCAAAATAAATAAATTGTTAGCATCTAAGTGGCACCCTGATGTACAATGACTATGGTGGCTGTTGTTAACGGTGGCTGTTGTTTGTCTTCAGCAAGCTAGGTAAAGCCTGGAGGGTGTTGTTTTAAGATGTGCAGTCTGGTCTTATAAAACATTTGGTAAGGAAATCCAAGATGAAATGTGCCTCTCTCAGGATTAATAACCCTGGAAACATAAATAAATCTTTTAACCATGTACTCCCTTTCCAATAGTAGTACTTCTGTAGTTTTTTGTCCCTATGCTTCACACGGACTTAAAAAGACTCTCTTGGGTTAACAGGATGGCCAGTTAGTTTGTCCCCTAACATGTTGGGGGATAAATTATAGTGGTACACATTTTCAGCCACAAGCTGTGGAGTTAAGCATAAACGGGTCCCCAGTTGTGCTTTGTCCAATCGTGTGCCTCGGATTCACATCAGAACAAAATGGCGGTGCGACTTTTTCTGAAAGTAGTTCCCCTCAAATTAGGGATTTTCATTGTTCTGCTCAGGTATTGTACATGTGTCATAATCAAATTCCCTGCACGGAATAGGAGGCTTTAAAAAAATCATAATTATAGTAAATTGTACACACTATGCCTGTAAGTAAAATCATAATCACACGTGATAGTTGGCCTCTTTTATTACTATGCATGTTGTAGCTGAGATTACTCTTAAATTAATCAGCCCTTCAGAGATAATAAACATCTACTTTACTCAAGATTGGTTTGCTGAGGATCATTTGATTCTACCCCACTGCTTTATTAGTGAAAAACCTCAGACTCTCTCCTACTCCCCACCCATGTTTAATAAAGCCTTGATGGGGAATGGGATCACAATGATAATTTACCAGCCGCTAGCAGCTCTGAAGGGCCCTTCGTGCCTCTGAATTAATCCTATTATGCGTTCTGCTATGCAGTAGGGGTTCTGTTGGGAAATTTGCATGCACCCAAATTACCCACTTGATTTCAGCTTCACAGATTGACAGTTTCATTTTTAGTTTTGCACTTGCTGGTGATTTCATTTAAAATGTGCAAATCTAGATAGCTTGCACGTAGAGGTTACAGAGATGTATTAGAAGTCAGGGACACTGCCCTGCTGTCCAAGTCCAGTGCCCTCAGTGCAAGACACGGCTGTTCGCCAGTCCCTTGGGCAGCTGTGTCTGAGCCTGTGCTCTAACTTTGTTATGTTACGCTGAGTAGGGACATTCAGTAGCACCCCTGCCACGTAATGACACATGTTCACATGTAGTTAAGTGAGCCTGTAGTAACATTAGCATAATATATTATTAATATCAACTTCTAGAAACTATAGGGGTGCGTTGATGTTGCCTGCCTGTTGATTGCAGGCTGAAATATGAAACATGAATGCGAGCGTTTGTCTGTACTGTATACAGTATTTGAGCTGTCAATGATGGATTTGTTTTCACATTTGATCTCAACTGTCGTTATTTGGAAAGAACAGTTTAATACGTGTAGTGTCTAGGAATTTTACCTTTTGAATAATTGTAAGCTTTTATCCAAAGCGACTTACAATTACATGATGCTATTACAAGGCACAGATAGGGGTTAGGCATCTTGCTCAAGGATGCTTATAGGTAGGCCACCTCTAGGGCTCGATCCCACGACCTTCTGGCTGGGAGCCCAACACCTAGACCACCAGACTATCCTGCCCCCATATTTTAATACCCACCCTTACATGTCGCAAAGTAGTTCCTGTTCCCCTGCCGTTTTCCTATAGAGAGTGTGCTCTGTCTGTGTCGCCTCCAAACAAGCTTAGCTATGCCCAGCTGGAGTCTGGGGTCTTCTAAGAGTCGGTGCCACCGCAGGGGAGATAGGCAGTGCAAGCCCTGTGCAGTAGGCTGACATGCCAGACCAGGAACAAAGGCAAATGAAAGAACAGGCTGACACTTTGATGGTCCGACTGAAGTGGAGGCATAGTGCTGAGAGGGCCTGCGAGTGGCGTGAACACAGAACTACCGCAAAGCCACAGTGGCTTGCTTTAAGCCGCTCTCTCACTCGGACGGGAGGGGACCGGGGTCACGGTATCCCGCCGCTGTCTGTTTGTGAGACGGATAAACACACACACACACACACACACACACACACACACACACACACACACCTCTGTGTTTTGTTTGCTTATGAAGCTGCGGATTGCTTCTGGTTTAAGGCAGTGCATGGCGACGTGACTTCACTGGAGTCAGCCACGCTGCAGCGAGCTGCTGTCCGTGGTTCTGTCCGTGCTGCTGTCCGTGGTTCTGTCCGTGCTGCTGTCCGTGGTTCTGTCCGTGGTTCTGTCCGCGCTGCTGTCCGTGCTGCTGTCCGCGCTGCTGTCCGTGGTTCTGTCCGTGCTGCTGTCCGTGCTGCTGTCCGCGCTGCTGTCCGTGGTTCTGTCCGTGGTTCTGTCCGTGGTTCTGTCCGTGGTTCTGTCCGTGCTGCTGTCCGTGGTTCTGTCCGCGCTGCTGTCCGTGGTTCTGTCCGTGGTTCTGTCCGTGCTGCTGTCCGTGGTTCTGTCCGTGGTTCTGTCCGTGCTGC
>JAODLI010002456.1:0-30853 GCA_027575585.1 Percopsis omiscomaycus
AGTTCACAGACACCAGAATGAACTAGTTCACAGTAACGTTCATCAGGCAGAAATACAGTACGTTCAGTTCACGTTCAACCCAAAATATGAACGAGTTCATGAACTATCGTTCAATGAACGCGTTCAGGCACATCACTGGTGTACACCTTCAATCAATGAGCCGTGAGCTCAGCTCACCTCGTTGGTTATGGAACTTGGACTTTCCGCTGACATCAACAGGTCTGCTGCCAAGAAGTTGACCAGGATGTTGGTTACATCTGTGCACACAGTCTTCAAGACATGCTTAGCAATGTGGACCTGTGTTTCATCTGCAGCATTAAACAATTTAAAAAAAACAATAGTCAGTAATTAGTTATTATTTACTTATTTTCCTCGGTCTCTTTATCTTATTGTCAAAAAAAAAACAAATTTTTGTTTTGTTTTGTTTTGTAAATTTTGTTTTGTTTGTTTTGTAAATTAGTATTAATGTGTTTATCCATTTATTTAACTAGGTGAGGTCCCACTACGGCCTAATTTGATAATTAAACCTCAAAGTTGGCCGGAGTTATGTTGCTATATGCATGTTGCACTGCATATAGCAATCATAAAAAAAGCTGTCAGTTGTCTGTCAGTTGACATTGGAGAGTCAATCAAGTAGGGTCTGTACACGCCCACAAAGTCCTGAGAAGAGGTCTACTCTGCCACATTAACTCAAAACACCTGTGTGGGTGGGCAGGAGCCTTAACCTCACATTGTTTTTCTGCTTGTCTTTTTGAATGCTTCAATGTTGAAGGTTGAATCACCCCAGTTGTACCTGAGAAGAGGTTGGCTCCCTTTTCGAAGAGGCGGATGTTATTGTATATGTTAGTTATCTCCTCCTGAAGATCTTTCAAGCTTCTCTTCTTGTTGGCCCCCGACGGAGAACTTGTGGAAGACATGAAGAGGGTCCGCAAAACCTCCTGGTAGGTTTTAGTCAAAGGCCTGTGGATCAAGGAGAAACAAGTTTCTTAGTGAAGTTGGTGGAAAAAGTATAGGAAATTGACTATGGATAAAAAGCCTCGCGTTACCTCAGTAAGTGCTCTGCCAACTCGGAGAGAATTTCTTCCGGGAAGTCGCTCACACGGTTTTCCAAGGCAGCTACGACCTCCTCCAGGGCCATAAAGGGGATTTCAGTCTGTTTGCTGCGATCTGGGCGAGAGTAAAACAAAACCATAATTAGTCTCCAGGGTCTTCTATAGTTACCCATTTGTCTTGTGTAAAAAAAGCTGCAACAACCCTGGGGAAAGATTTTTTTTTTATTCAACCACCCATTAAACTTCTGTTACACCAAACTGAACAGGCTTCAAAGTGCTAGAGACATTCTGTTCCAATAATGATAAAATAAGCAGCATGGCATTAAGTATACTTTGCTGTGAAGGGCCACTGTCTTCGTCGCTGTCGTCGTCTCTCCTCCCGCCCTTCTTCTTGGATTTGCGAATCCGGATCTCTCTAGCGTTGCCTCCTCCCCCCCCTTTAACACTGCCGCTGCCCTCTGTGGAAATAGAGGATGACCGTCAGCTTGCAAAAAGTACTTGTTAAAATGTTACCACTCTAAATGCATGGTGAGGTCCCCAGACTTTTCCAGGACCAGGAGAACGTAACTTCCATTTCCTATATAGAACACATAAAGATTCCATTTTGCAGAAACGTTCAAATCCCCATGAAATTACTTATTTTCCTCTTGAAACCGGAATTTAGGGTGGGATGTCTCAAGGGGATTGATCATTAATTTCATAATTTAACTGGAAGTAAAAATGAGTATTACACCTAGCGCAGAATTAGTCAGCAGTATTGTGGTCTAATCAGCTATAGTAACTTCAAACACCTGTGTGGATGCATGGGGACCTAAAATGTTGTGATTCTGTCTTCACACACACACACACACACACACTCCTATATCTAATCCCTAAATCCAGTATATTGACCACAGGCTAACCAAATCTTTTGAAATGTCACTTTTTGGGTAGGGCCAGTAGCATGTAAAGTTAAAGACTACACAACCATATCGATTTATATCAATTACAACAATAAAAATCTAAATGTATTAAGGAGATTAAAGCTGCTGTAGGCAAGATTTGAGAGTTGCAATGAGAGCTATCTAAAAAATAACAAAAGAGAGCAAGAGTGTGTGCGCATTCATGTGATTGAAAGGTAAGGTACATGCAGGGAAAAGAGGTCCTGATTGGCTCTAATTATTTCGGGCACGGTCAAAATCTAAAATCGACTTTTAACAAAGAAGGGGGCTATCAACTAGAGCAGATATTCTAACAGAGCATTTCACTCACTGATAGCTGACGTATCTAACCTACAGCTGCTTTAAATACCTTTCTTTTTTTTTTATTGATGGACTATGGTGTGAAATCTTAAATTACTAAAATAAGATAAAATAAAATAAGTTATAGTTTTCAAAAAGTAAAACATAACTTTTATGAACCACAACCATGATCCATCAGTTATTGTTTAGGTGTGTGTGAACAACCTGTAGCCTTCTTCCTTCTGTCTGCCTCTCTCTTTTCCTTCTTAGAGGGACCCGTGCTTTCTGTCAGGATCGCTGCTTGCTTCAGGTCTTCTTCAGTGATCAGGAACACCGGGTTGTTCTTGACCTCCTGAAATAGCATAGCGCAGAGCTTGAAAACGACATTTTAAATTCAGAAACTTGACATTTCCGCTAACCATACCAAATCCAACCTAAACCCCAATTGTATCGGCAATACCTTCTGAGCCTTGTGCTGCATGGCGTCATCAAACAGAGACAGGCAGTTGCTGATGAATTTCTCGCTGATGACCACAGTGTCTCCCAGCACTGTGGCACAGGACTGGATATTGGTGTTCCTTAAGGCCTGGTTGATCAGAATTCCAATGTCCTCCATTGACAGACAGCTGGGCAAAATTGGCTGAATGAATGAGAATGAGAATTGTGTTAGGGCGTGGTAAGGCAGCATGTATTTTTACTGTATAATAGATATTTAGGACTTCTGTCAGACTGGCTTATAGTGAAAGTGTTTTTTTTATTATTACTACTATTGCTACTACCACTCGCTATGCATAAAAACGACTGCTAAATGACCTAGTAGTAGCAGTTTTTTAATTTATTTAAGATTGAGCAGAAAGACTTGAGGCACCTGTATGTCTGTCCATGTAGCAGAGTTGACTGCTTCCTCCACACAAGCCTCTACTTGGTCCAGTAAAGCCTGGCCTACACAGGCTGTCCTGAGAAACAGCAACTTGTTGGATTTAAACCGCTTCTTAATGTAACCCACAGGGTCAGGGATCCCAAGCCTCGTCAAGGCATCGAACTCTATGGAGAAATACAAAGAATATGGACTACACAGGTTGTATCATTGCAATTTCTGTATCCATCCATGCCATCCATTTCTGTCATCATTCAAATGTCTGGCCATTAGGTCAGTCATTTATTCAGGTGCCAGCAAGGAGCTTCTGCACACTCAATGACCTAACATGAATACAGTATACAGTAAGGTGGCCAATAGGAATGCGGGGACTGATGTTACATGGGGGTACCAGAGTTGTTTTTTGTTCTGTCTGTTCCCAACATTTCCGAACAGTACCTAAATATCCATTCTGCTGGAGGAAGGAGTCAACCCAGGTGTTCTGAGTTCTGGAGTAAATGCCAGGGATGTACACAGCCTTGTCCCGTCGCCCTCCGACTACTGTGCCTTTTAGGCGGCCCGTATTAACCAACTCTTCCAACACGGCTGCCAAAATACAACACACATTACTGAACCAAATGAAGATGTATTTGAACTTTTAACAGTTGGTCGACAAAACTCGACACCTACAGTATAGAAGATGTTCCTGAAATCCAAATGATCCAATCATACTGCTGACAGGTGTTGGTCTAGAGAGAAAAAAATTGCTCATTGTGATAAAAAACAACACATTTCATTAATCAAAAATAATATATTGTAAGAAGTATTTAAATATCTTGAAATTATCTTGTCAGTTGCCCACCCTCCGCAAAAAAGAGCCCCAGATTTCAAATACCTTGTGACTGCACTGAAAAGCCCCCTTATGCGGGCCTTGTGGCGAGCAACAAATGCTGGGGTAAGTATAACCCCTCTGTTGTATGTGTCCATTTCCCCATGGATAAGTTTACCAAGACGCTTTAACAACTCCTAAAATGTTAAAAGAAAATCCAGTTATACACATAGATAACAGCTGTTTAAAAAAAAAAAATCAGGTATATTACTAGAGTCAAAAATCACACTTTACTGCAAATACTGAATTTTTACATTAATAGGGTAATTTACATATTACACACATTACAAGGTCAAGCACATGAAGTTTAAGAATGGCCTTACCTCGGTTAGGAAATCCCCTGGAAGGTCATACGTTTTGCAGAACTCTGAAATATTTATCATACCGGCCTCTTGTAGTTTATCATTCACCTCCTCTGCTAAACGATCCAGGTAGTTGCTTTTGGGGAGAAAAGGATATTTTTTTCCCCCTTAGTTTGAGTCAGTTTTTGTTGTTGTTGTTTGTTTGTTTATTAATCTGATCATACATAACAGTCTTTGTTGATTGTAAGCATGATAATAAAGTACTGTCTAAACATGCGTATGTCAGTTATGGTATGGGGCCTATATATTTACCAATATAGATATATTTAAAAAAAAATTGATTAACAGGTTGGTAGTAAAGCAAAGAGGTGTCCTTTATACTTACTCATCAATAAGTTGTCCCAGTATGAGTTGAACACCTTTCTGAGATTTTGCTATGTCATTTGCTCTACTTTCAACATAGCTCAAATCCACATTGATAATCTGTGAGGGGCATGAGAAAAACAATACTTACAGTAAATGTTACTTAAATAACATTGCATTGGAATAGCATTGCATTGGAATAGCTTATTAAAGCTATTCCAGCTAAGTTTGGTATACAGTCGAATTCGCATAAGGGAACAACAGCCATTTTAAACGGCCATTTAAAATTAATGGTTTCCTATGGCAACTCCAGCTGTACTGTATATTAAATATGAAAACAACTACACACAGACGCTCACAATATGCATAATTTGCCCTCTGCATTTGACATCCTAACTATATACACTTGGGCAATGGGCAGCATCTATCCCATAGGGAACAGCTGGATTTCTAATGCCAGCGCCTTGGTCAAGAGCAATGGCAAAAAAATAGGAATCTACTGTGCATGTTTTTCAATATGGGGGAAACCGGGAGGAACTCTCAAACTTTGCTTGCTGTGAGACAACAGTGCTAACCACCGTAAAGCAACAACTGCACCACCGTCACCAGAAAATGTCTTGTTTAAAAATAACTACTTTCAGCATTGATCTTGGATTCAAAATGAAAACATATGATTGTACGACGCACACGCACATACATGCATGAATGTGCACATTTCCTGTGGAGTGCCCATGCATGTGAGCGTGGTGCAGGGAAGCTTCTTTGCATCGCTCTGCCATAGAGAAGCCACACACTGCCTCTTTAAAGCACAGATTTAGATATTAACTAAAGCATATTAGGTAATAGAACACAAAATGAACATGTTTAAACTTACCTGCTGGAGATCCACAATGTTGATTCTCCCTGTGAAATTTGAAAAATACAAAAAACTTTGTAATCTGATGATGACGATTTAAGTTGAATAGTTGAATTTGCCCCTGTAAAATGTAACAGCTGCTGAGATCTAAACATGGCTCGTGACATCTTCAGCCTAGGCTGCTTGATTAAGGCTAAATGGTGAAACTAACCTCCATGGACGTAGAGCTCATCTTTGATCTCCCTGCTGATCTGTGCTGGGGTGATGTACTCCTTTCCATCAAGTGTGTGTACCACGTCCAATTGTTTGTCCAGTACCAGTTTGGTAATGATTTCAATGCAGTTTCTCTCAGATAACCTGAAAAATTAAGGCCCTTTCACGATTTAGCTGGGATTTGGACTACTTTTACTATACAGAAGAAAATGTACAAGCCAATGCACTTTATATTTGGTAGCATTAAGGTGATCTGTTAGTGACAGCAGTAATGTTGGGTGTGAATTGCCATTACCGTTGCACTGTTTCTGCAAACTGAGCTCTCTGGAAATCAGCCGCCAGCCGACGAATTTCTTCCCAGTCAGCAGCCATTATTGAAAGAATGCGTAGCAATAAAGACTTAAAGACAATAAAGTATATATTTTGGAGTAGTTAGCCAGCTAGCAAACGAGGTTACAGTTCCCTTGCCTGACTAACCACACGTCAACATTCAGTGACGTAATACAGAGACGGTCCAATTGGCTTCTTTCTTCTTTTTTGGCGGATAGGAAATATCTTTAAGGAGCGCTGCCGCCATCTACTGATATGGAGTGTAAATTGAAAGAAACCGCTAGGGGTTACAAGTGGCAACTTAATCCAGTCACAATACAAAACCTTGACAATGTTGGCTAATTCCTATGTCTTGTCATTCTTAATCAGTTGGATCTCAGGCTTGACACCATCAAAACATATTTGCAGGTATCCATACAAATTAGTTTTAATTATGTAAATATGTTTGCAATTCAACACCAGTCTGTCTAACTGTTTGAGCAGTTAGACAGACGGGCTCCAAATTTCTGATTGGTTGTGTGGCCAATAACCCAGTGCAATCCTGAGTCACAGCAGTATGAATATATTTTATGTTTTGGTATTTCATTACACTTTCCATGAGTGAATGTATGTGATTTTGTTTACGACTCTACTACGATGTAAATTGGCCCTTTTCACACAACAGACAATTTTACTTCTTGATTGCCCATCTTAGCTTTTGTATGCAAGTGCATTTTTATTTATAAAACCAAAACAGCACAGGACATGCAGGGCATGTTACATCCCCAGTTAAAATGTGTAGTATCTTATATTAAACTCTAGAGGACAGTAGACTACAAGCAATGAATACATATTCCGAAAAAGGACAACAATTGTGACCTACTAAATAACATTTTACCATTCCTACAAAGACAGTTCACGAGTGACATAAATCAAATGTCTTAACCAGACTTAAGTTGCATGTACTCAATTAAAACATACCCCTCCAAGTGCAGAAGCTAATATGATAAAGACCACTAAGAAACTAAGCCTAAGAGAGAGTTTAAGAAGGGAGAGAAACTCCAGGCCTTAATATGTTAAATGGAAAAGTACACCAGTACTTCACACCAGTAGTTCCATATAAAGGATCAGCCTAAACATCATTTTAAATATGTGATGGATGGGGTATTGCTTGTTTCCAAAGGATGGTGTGTGGGTGGGATATGTGTATGCAATTATAAAATAGGGCGGACAGTCCTTGGTGTGATATGGCAAAACCACTTAAAAGTTACATCATTTGTAAAAAACAAGTGTGGGTGGTTGTAAAATTCCCCACTGTGGGGGTACATTTTATGGAATTTCCCAAATGTGTTAAATTGTATCTGACCTAGTGTGAGTACTGCAGGTAATTATTAACTATCCATGCATCATGTCCCACTGTACATATCTTGTAATGTATAAGCCCAGCTAAATCAAGTACAGGTATTAGGAAATAACTTATGTATTACTTTTAGAAATGCTCTCTTAAAAATTTTAGTTAAACACCCAAACTCAGTTACAATAATATGCAGGTCATGGTGTATTTTTTACCTTCTATTATGTAATAATGTCCAAGTCCTCTACAATTAAGTAGATTAGAGTTTAATTTCAAACGATTAACTTTAAGATGTATGCATTGCATTGACAATAAGTACTCCACTGGAATCTTAGATCTCTCTTTATAGGCAAATATTTCACACCACTGAGAGTGCTGGACTAAGTACGTTTCTGTCAGATTTAATTTATGAACACAGACAAATACCAGATGCTACATGGTTTACATATGGTAAGGGTTGGGCTTCCTGAATGATGTCATTCATGGGGTTCTATGTTTTATGCATGTGTTCCATTGATTATCGAATGGGTCTGTATGTTTTCTATGGGATTGAGGATAAAACATTTTCTTTTTCTAACATTCACTATCAAGGATAAATAAAAGGAAAATCAGATATATAGATACTGGTCAAACACTTCAAAGGCGTTGCTTTCTAGAATAATGTGAAAAACAAAACTGTGTTTGATAAGCCATCTACTTAAGAAGGAAAAAAAAAACGTCTCCGGTGTAATTCGGAACTTCAAAGCATAGCTACACTGAAAAACAAAATAGGTCATATTTCCACAGTGAATGGCATTGTGAGAATGCCTCTTTGAATTGTAATCAAGTCAAGGTCCATATAAGAAAATACTTTGTCTCAATAAAAACAAGCAGCGCTTAAACACTCAACCTGAGGTATTATTTGGCGATAGTGCATAGAAACATGCTTGTGTTTAAAGAAGCATAGCTGCATTTGATTCCTTTTCTTTTTAATATTTTGTAACACTTTAGTTCCAGCTACTATTCAATGTTCAACCTATAGATATATACAACTACAAAATCTTGATTATTCAGTGTGCCACAATATTATGTTCTACTGTGGCAGTAGAGTTATTGGACTATTAAAGCACATACCGTTTATCTGAGATGAGAGCTGATACCAATGTCCGGTATCTAGTAGAGATGGTCTTATGTCTGTCTTTCCTGCATTTCAATAATAAAACACTCATTTCCTTTTTCTCTGATTTCTTGAGGCTGAATTGGGTGGCGGTAAAGCTCTCTTTATTCAGATCATGCAGACTTGACGACATGCAGACAGAACAAATACCCATGAAAAGAAAATGCTGTCATGTGTTTTTTATCAAAAGTTAACATTTGGGCTAATATTTGGGCTATTATTTCATACCAGTGCAAAATGTTAGTCCAGGGGAGTCTAGTTTGGTAAAAAAAAAGGCTTTACAGTGTGCTTAGCCCTGGGCTACATTCAGTTGCAGTGTAACAAGGCATTCCAGTCACTCCATACGCAAAAACAGCTTTGGGACAAAACATTGACTGTACTTTAGCATGTTTAACAATATTCAAATATGTGCAGAATATCTGACTACCCAGTAGTTGAACTTGCTGGCTAGATAATGCACAGGGGATAGAGATAGCAACGGGACCAATATATAAAGAACGATATAAGAAATAAAAAAAATTAAGTGTACTGTTGCCCAACTCCATACTGGGAGATGTTATGGGTTTATCATCACTGCCAACTATAATGAGGTAACAATATACTAAATAAATTGCTATTTGCAACTTTTCAACTCACACACTTACTTTGTAAAGCAGCAACATATAATTCTTTTGGGATAAATGTGCCTTTTATATGCAGTTTACATCCATTTCACCTATGTAAATTGTTGCTACCTGCCTCCTGATTATATTTAAACTGAACTATCCAACTCCAAATGCGTTGAGGTCACGATAACCTACTTTGCTCAGGGAGAGATTTAGGATTCTCAAGCTGCATTTTTAAGAGTCCGACCTAGATAGCATATTTTTAAAGTGAATCTAAGTTCTTTGAAGAGACTTTTAACAGGTTGCCTCTTCAGTTATTGATGCCCCTTAATTCTGTGTCATGTTTAAAAGGTATATCTACAGTTTAAATGTTATCGGGCTATTTAAATAACCTTAGTTTTCACACAGCCTTGCTTTTGATATTAAATCATTACTCAAACACAGTTGCAGATTATATCTCATTACAAAAGGTCATTGCTATTCTTTGTAGTCCTGTTCTCGCGTGTTCTGCAATGCTTGCATCAGAGCAGAAATACGAGATGTGCTGGGTTTCTCAATGGTGTTCTTGAAAGTTCAAGGACATACGAAGAGGATAAGCTGAAAGGTGAGTTTTTTTTTTTTTTTTTTTTTTTTTTAGTTTAATTCCTTCAAAAGGGAAGTCCAGTCTGTCCCAGTTCAGGAAAGGATGAGTCTATCATCTTCGTTTGGAAAGCCCAGTGTCTTGTGTCCTTGGGCTCCAGATTGAATATCGCTCATACCAGGCTAAAGATAAGTTCTATCAGCAGATGTCATGAACACATGTAAGCAAGGGGACTTGGATAATGGGAAAATAATACTGTAGTAAACACAATCACAGTAAAACTATTGACCCACAAATAATGGAAATCCTTTCTACATACTAAACTGCTACAGTACCTATGACTACAAACAACCAGTGAGAAATCAATAGTAGTAAACAGCTCAATAATGGCAGGCTGTGTATCAGTAACAAGGTTGGAATATTGTCCAAATGGAGAGCAGGGAAAACAAGTTAAAGAGAGCTAAGCCGATTGGCAATCGTAAAAATTCACAAATACATGTACCTGTATATGTGTCATGTATTTGGTAAATAAGGATTGTTTTCACATCCCTTTCTGCAATTCACAAAGAAATCCATCTTTCAGTGGTCTTCAACACGTAGCTAAAAGCTGCTCACTTTCCAGCCATTACCTCAACAACATATTTAAAATTACAGTTTATGCATTTATTGAACACCCCAGCAATGGTATGAACAAATAAGAGCCATGACAAACATTTTATTTGTCTTTTATTATTTAGAGGCCGTAGCAAGATAGAGGAGACTTGATTAACTTAAAGCTTCAATCTTTTTTTTTCTATGAATAAATATTAAAGCTGCTTTGGGGTATTGAGATAATACAATAATGATTCCTCCTACTGCCCATGTAAGCCATTCCATTGCAGTCCTGAATTTTAATCTGGTATGGGTAAATAAATCAAACACTAGTGAGATTGGCAGAACTACTGTAAATACAGAATAAGCGCCTCCATTGGCCCACATGCTGTCAATACATTGGCATCACACATGAAACAGTTCAGTTTCAAAGTGCACTTATTTTACTGTAGGTGTTGCATGAAGATAAAATCAACTTCGAGATTGTCGCTTTAATGAAGGATAACTGAAAGGAAAAACTCTTTGGTGTGATTCAATCAGCAATCTATTCATCATATCTATGGTAAGAACTTTGCTATAAGGGAACATGGATTATGAACCCACATTTGGACTGTTTGCCCACACAGCTGAATCTCTGAGATTCTAGTTATCTTTTCATACTTTGACAGGAAGGAGAAATCCATGGCCAAGGCATCAGTCCTCTCTCTCCAGGGGCCACCTTGTGTGACAGGGCGCGCTGTGACACCCAGTTTTTATAGAAACACAATCAATTGCAGGCCTTGGAAAATAATTTTTAAACACAAGAGGCTCATCAATCAAATATACACAGACATAAAGACAAATGGGCCCATTGTGTCCTAATGTAGATTTAGTTTAACTTCTGTTTAAAGGTCCGCTAAGCAGTTTTTCCCTGAGAATGCCCTTAATACTGACACCCCCTGGCATAGATCCAGCTGTACCAAAGCTAACCCATGTTGATGGCTATGTAAACAGCCTCCAAGGCAATGTTGAATAAAATGGCTCATTCTGTACCTACTGCTTTAAATCTATGAATTGATATGAACAGTATACAATATATATCAAAATGTTTTTCGTCTACAACTTCACCTGCTGGGCCTTTTTAATTAGGAGATGGATATAGAAATTCTTAAACAAAAAGCAGCATCTTTACAAATTACATATTCATATAAGAAATTCAAATTATAGTGAAAACACAAGACTTAGACTGAAAAAGGATCTAGCCACATGAGGCAATGTAATACAGAAACATTCAGGATTCCAAGCTATTTATTTTGCGCCTGTATACATATTCCCCATAAATTCCATTCATAGGGTCCAGACTATGTGGCCATTTACAGAGAACAGGACCTTTCAAATGTTCCTCTGGATTCCCTGGTGATGGCATCACTGCCTATTTCACCCAGCATGTCCATTGTCATTTCTTCAGGTGTACAATGAAGGATTCTCTTGACTTGCCATATGGATACTAGGAGACATTCTGTCCACATCTTCTACTTTGACAGACATCCATTTTTTTTTTTGCTTGGGAAGGCAGGCAGCTATACATGTTTTTATCTTAAATTATTCCAAAGTCCTTTGGCCAAAGAGCTTTCTGTGACTCAGGTGAGGCAAAAATTGCTTAATGCTAATCAATTATTTGCGTTGTGGAATTACACAGATACTGAAAAGAGAACACTGCAAGGGAATTAATAGAACAAATCATTGTGCGCATGGCTCACACTTTCTTCTGTAATGGAAGCTGTGAATCAATACCTGTAATTTCTCTCTGAATGCAGCCTTTACTTAGGAAAGGCAAATTTCTCTCTTCTTTGGGGGTTGTGTGGGGGCTGCCTACAACTGTTGCACATTACTGTATATCTTCATAAACTTCAAAGTGTTTATGTTTAATGAAAAAAGTATATTTACATGAATTCTGCCCGCGCTTACTTTCAGTTTGACAAGTTGAGCTACAGGTTAACCAGGAAACGCTGGGACAGTCCACACTCAGAATCGGCTCCTTCCAGACCTTTTGTAACAATAGGTAAAATGTGGCAATGCTTTTAGGATTCATGTTTATGCATGACTGGGCCTCAGCTAAGATCTTTTTCCTTTTCTGTGGTGAGAAAAGCCTGCTGTTCAAATGTCTGCAAATAGATTCTTGTGCAAGTGGAGGATTGCTGGAAGTCGGTGAACCCAAAAGGAATGTTCAGCTAAACGAAGATCTCCAGGTACACCTGAATCACATTAAACCCATTATCTTTTGGTGCCCATTGTGTCTGTATCTCCATTTGTCATTGCTGTTAGCTCACATTGGGGGGCACACTGTACCTTCTATTTATCTATAAAAAAAATTAGCTTATTAGTTGCTAACCCTTAACCCTGATCTTAAGCCTCCATCACCTTACCTTGCCACTAACATAACGAAACCCAAATTACCAGGAACCTTCCCTAACTCAAAGTCCATCTTATATCTTAACTATGTGGAAAGCATGCAAATTTAAGTATTTACTATTCCTAGGGGTGTAGAGTAGACCGCACAGGTTGGTAAATCGGTGCACATTGTCATGCACAAACACATTCGCATACAAATACACACACATATTGTACCCAGACAAGTCTGACACTTTTTTTGTGGTTAAGGGGGTCTCAAAGGGAGGGTGTAGAGTTCATTACGACTTTTTTTTATCATTAAAAAAAGTCCACGCCAAGAATAAAGGAAAGCTGTCTCCACTGGGACTGGTGTCTTACCTCATCTGCATAACATTCTGTACATCAAAAGTGCTAGATGCCGTTTTTTAAAATATTAATACGCAGCTTGTTCTATACACAGCACCTTCCATCAAAGGCAGAGAGAGTGGTGAGAAAATGGAGGAAGATGAGTGCATTTTTGGCATTGCTTCTTTCTCCATTGGTCAGCTTGTCTGTTCTTTAGGCTTCTGGCCTGACGGACTGTCTTTCTATAGGGCAACCTTTCCTTATCTCTCCAGAGAATATTGTCCTGACAAGAAATGGCTGAAGTGAGCATTGCAGACTTCTTGAGGAAGTTGTTTCTCCACATAGAAGGGGGGAAAAAGTCTAGGCTCAACTATGATTAGCCGACAGCACACACTATAGGGGGATAATGCTGCTGTGGCAATTCTGCCTATACATGCACGCAACGAAGCTCACGGCAAACGCTGACTAGCTTGTTAGAGTCTCCTATCCAGTGTGCATTTAACACAGTGTCTCGTGTTTAAATATGTATTATTGATTGACACAATTTGAGGGACAATAATGATTGAGTTAGCTGCTCTTTTTGGTGGCATTTTTGTGGCGTTGCTGTGTGTGTGTGAGGGTTTGTGTGAGAAAGTGATAGAGTGAGTGTGTGTGTGTGTGTGTGTGCCAGGTGTGTAGGTGGGGATCCTTTTAGATCTCACATATGCTCAGAGTAAAAAGCAATAAATCATATTAAAAAGTAATAGTTCCTCTGTGTTCCTAGGCAAAGGAGCCTGAGACCACAGAGTGTATCATGTATCATTACGGCAGATTGCTCATTCATCATGCTTGCGTTGTAGGTTGAGCAGTATTGTCAAAATCAACAAATATCAGGTAAAGTGTTGAAATTAGAGCGATTCCATAACTAATGAGCATACGGTTTGAAAGATGTTCCTCAGATATTTCTCCTGAATAACGTTGGAGTCAGAGAGAGTATTTGTTCTGTAAACATGCCGATTAATCACGTCCAATTAAACGAGAAACACATTTAAAGGGGGAAAGTTTTGTGTTTGTCTTGTTATGTATTTAATGTGCAATTATTTCCCTTATTAGGACAAATTTGCTACAGTGCTTTGTTGAATGCAAACACAAAATTAGCATTTAATTGTCTCTTAATTTTCTTATTTTTTCTCAACAATGGCTGAGTGTAGTCATGAATATTAACTGAATGAATGAATTCCTTCCTTCTCAGTTTATATAGCCTAGTGGCAATTTTATTGATGGTTTAAAATAGTGATCAGCTTTGTCTAGACAAGTATTTGTCTCACACACACACACACAAACACACACGCACAATATAGACAAAATACAAATCAATTGGCAATTTAGTAGGCTAAGTTTGCCAGATTTCCCCTCAGGGACCATACAAGCTTATGTTAAGTCATCAAAATTCAGATGAAAAAAATCTTTACCCACAGACTGATATATCATGTCATACAGTATATTCGTCAGTATTATGACAAAAACGGAATGTAATCAACTATTAAAAAGCCTTGGTTAAAACATTAAGAAGTACAACAACAAACTACGTTCTATGTCCTACGACTTCCAAAAATGGTTTAATGCTACTACAATATTGAACATTCATATAATATTGAACATTTATCACTGACTGATATAATGATTCAGCCTTTATGAAAGCACTTTCATTTGCACTTCTGAGCAATAATCACATCAATAGGCACACAGGTAGTGAGGCATTTGATCGAAAACAGCAGGTGGTTGGTCTACCAGTGAGGACTAAAGAGAACTACATAGACAGAACTAAATAGAGTATAATTGTTTCTATTGGCCCACGTGTGATTGGTAAAAAATAATTAGATTTTGAAGACATCTTGCACACAGTTTTTCTTTTATTATGACTTTGATATTATTAAAATTGATACAGACAGCAAGCTAACATTTGTTTCATTTGGACAGAAATCTCATCTGCTGCTGCTTTGTTGTTATAAATATGAAGCCAAATTTGATGTATTGTTTCATTTTCCGGCATCACAATATTTGCTTTAGATCCTTAGTAGGCTAGAAATCTAGCTCACCCTAGATCCATTATCTTTTCTGCTTGCAGTTAAGGATATACATTTACCATCTGGGTCAGTGGTTATGCAAGTTTAATTGAAGTAATATACTATTGATTTCTTTACCCTTTTACCACTTCAGCACACAGCAGCTGTAACACCAGCTTTGGACAACCGGATCGTTGTACCATTGCTAATGAGCTATCTAATTATCTGCATGATAAATCAGTGCTGTAGTAATTTTCTTACTTTGTACGACCCAAATAAGCATTGGCTCCATTTGAAATTATAATGAAATAGATAGGCTTCAAGTTACTTTAGGATAAAACACCTTGTTAAAAACATAGCCATCTATCCAGTTTTCTTTATGGATAAACGTATTAATCCATATTGGGCACAGCAATATTGTCTTTGCCCCTCTGTACAGACCCTTTTGATTTAAATCAAATATTAATATCCAGGTCTTTTCACGGGTGTGAACAAAATGAACAAGCCCTTAATTTATGTCTATAATACCAGAGAAAATAATTGACCTTCACAGTGAAATGAGAGGCATGGAGAGATGCCATTCATCACATCCAAAGGGCATTTTCAAAATATTTTTCAAGTCCGAAAGTCTGTATAGCGGAATCACTTCCTGTAATGTTAATAGAGACAAAATATAGAGGAAAGTATTATGAAAACGATTTTTTTTTAAAACAGACCAACATATTGAAGAATTTGGAAAGCTAAATCCATGAAAACCTTCATAATAATTTAGGGTCTAATGTAACATTGTGTTACATATTTTATACATACTTCTAAATATTTCTTTTTATATACGGGAGTGAAGTTCCGCTATGCTGGAAGTTTGCTGACATCAGAACCAATCATAAAGAATTACAATTCGGTCATTTAGCAGACGCTTTTATCCAAAGCGACTTACAATTACATGGTGCTATTACATGGAGCAGATTGGGGTTAGGCATCTTGCTCAAGGATGCTTACAGATAGACAAACTCTGGGGCTTGAACCCACAACCTTCAGGCTGGGAGTCCAACACCTAGACCACTATACTATCCAAAGAAGGTTTCATTTTTCCCACCCTAACAGGTGCAACAAAACTAGGAGGGTCAGGGAGATGTAAATCATGCCTTGATGGCCCAAAGAATTCAGCCAAAAACTAGCGTTTTTTTTTAGCTGTGATTTCTAATTCCAATTAACTGTTTCAAAAATGTGGATGTATACTGATATCATAAATCCAGTTTACTATTTAAATTCAACTTTCCCATCCCTTTTAATAGTTGAATGTAAATAAGAAAGGAAAAGTATACTACATTGGAAAACCACAGCATCCACAGCTTTCTACTTGTCTGTATCTGTTTATTTTACATGTGTTACAGGGGTCGCGGTTAGCTACAGTCTGAGTGAAATGTGCCTGTGGCATCGGCAGGTCTTTGAGCAGCTACAATTAGAAGCAGATTGAGTTTTCTATTTCTATATTCAAGAGGGATCGGCAGCTCCACGGAGCACAGAAAACCAGAGCTTTGTTGGCTGACTGCATCTGAACCCATTCCACCGGGAACCTTAATCATAGCTGCAAACTTAGAAATCGGGGTCAGAAAAATGTAAAGGATTCATGGTCGGGTGGGGGATGGGATCTCAAAAGAAGGCGCTGATGTATTAATTTTTTGGATCTCTCAATCGATGTCTTTTTTTAAAGCCCTTTTTGCAAGAAATGTCATGGAGCTGGGTAGCAGTAAAGCAATGAGGATGGGAGTATGGAGTTTAAAATAACTGCACAACACAAAAATGCCACATTTGCTTTCACGGTAAAGTGTATTTTTTAAACATTAATGCTGACATGTGAGAAGCTAGGAAATTTCAACCAAGGTTCAACCAAGGACTCTGCATGTCAACTATGTATTTAGACTATTTACATATTTGAACCTAACCGTTAACCATTCAGCAGGGATCTCCTGTATTGATTTCATCAGACGTCGCATCAACTTTTGTACATGTTGGGTTTAAAACATAGAATAGCTATCTACGCAGCATTCTAACACACTACTTTTGATCAACAAATCAAACAAACACATTTCTTAGAAGGCATATAGGATATACTGTATCTGCTCCTTGAGGATACACATCAGAATACATTTGAATGACTAATAAATGTGGAATGAAATGAGATGATCATCAATTTTGCTGACCAATTCTTTAAATTGATGTTGTTACAGCTTCTCATTTGATTTAGCTACTTCAGCAAAATGTATGCTTTTTTTTAGGTTGTACTGCATTTAATTCGTGTTTATTGAGATAAGTGTCACCACTGATATGTTAGATATATAAATGGTTCTAAAAGTGGGGTCAGGACCCCTCAAAGGGCTGGACGAGACTTTCAAGATTTTGGGAGAAAAATGTACTTTGTAGTGATTATTCAGAAAAATATTTAATATTGCTATACTAACCTACCAGGACAAAATAAAACCACCATATGTCAGTGTTTTTCATCGCCAAGATGGTGCTTGAAATCTTTTTGCCTGTTATTAGAATAATGACTTTCTGTTAAAAAGTAACAACCCACCCATACTGAGCTTCTTTGCACCTACTACAGATTTGAAAAATGCACCAGAGTGGGGGAGTAGTGGAGGAGTACATGGGCCTGGCTGTTGAGAATATATATATAAAGTGCTAGATGCATCATCGGCTGCTAACGCTAGCCCGGGGGAACGGCAAATGATGTTACCATTTTGTCAAATAGGCCTACATAGATGTAAGTATTTAAAGTGTTCTGGTTTGTAAATTGCACCGAGTCCTGCACACATCCACTACACAATTGTGTGGCAGCAATATCGCTGAGTAATATAATGGTTTTAGCAGACATAAGGGCTTTACTATATTTCTGTATTTTCAACCACTTATATCTGATGGTGAGGTGTGAAATCTGTCGACCCACTTTTGGTAAGCAAAGTACTACAATCCTACTTATTACAATCACAATTATTACTGTGTACATGTAAGTTACAGTTACAGTTACAGTTACAGCATTTAGCAGACGCTTTTATCCAAAGCGACTTACAATTACATTGTAAGCATTTCCATGTGAAGGCCTTCAGCTTATTTCAACCATCTGCAGATTTTGGTTTGTGTTTTGCTAGCAATGGCACTCATTCAAAAGAATATAGCCAGTATCATTGTATTTGATAATGTTATGTTAAACTACTAGTATTTCTACTGTCTTGTTACTCTTTACAACAAATGATAACACGGTTGACATACAGTAAAAAGCCAGGAGATCGCTTGGCAACTTTAAACAGCTGCGGGGTGTTTCGTCATATGAAACGAGGGGCTTCATTGAGAGTGATGAGGTGAATGCTCTTTGCTCTCGGCCGTGACCTGCAGAGGTAAGTTAGTAATGTTATCCCATGTGGTGGAGCAGAGTTCAACACGGGGTCTTACGTCCGCTGGGTGTAAAATGTGTTTTGTCTTTCAAGCTAGTGCTACTCTCGAAGCTTTCCCATCAACACAGCACAGCTCGTCCCCCGCGGAGTCGACACACAGGAAGAAACATCCCCCCTTGTTACTCGTATCCTTTATCTAAATGGCAGTTTCAAAGTGCAACAAGCAAAACTGCAACTTTACTGTGACCATGGCAACCAAGTTGAAGAGCGCAGCAGGGTTTTGGCTGTCAAAATATAAATTGAAAAGCGGACAGATCGAGGACAACTTTGAGCGGGAAAGTGTCAGAATTTTGCAGCCGAGTGTTGCGGAGACTGAACCGCGCGCACACCCACAACCACACAAATATATGTATGCATAAACTCCTAAATAAATGTGCATGACCTGAAACTCACCCCTCACCACCCTAAAAAATTACCACGTCAGTGCTGCGTACTCTTATTACAAATCCATATGTGTCCGCAAAGACGATAAAATCAATACCAAGTGACATTTTTCATATGCAAATTTTTCAGTGTTCGTTCTTTACTCTGTAGATTGTTTAAAATTCACATCATGCTTATAGTTATTTTACATAGATAAGTTTCTGTATTTGATAAATAAATCAGCCCTAGCATGCCTGTGGGAGACTGTGGGAGGTCAAAAGGTCATGAGGGTAAAAGTTTGCAGCTCAAACGGCGAAACGATACAAAAAAAAAACAGCGTTATCTGAAAACTCTTTTGATGTCTGGGAATGTATTGAATATGTGACGGTATTCTCTCGACACACATTTTGGGAGCACATCGCCCCGGGGCTGGCACTATGAAATTGACATTAATGAGAATTGAGCAGTAGGAGGAAACTGGTGCCTCTACATTTCACCTGACTCACACTCCTTGCTGCCTGCAACTCTGCAGCGAATGTTTTACCTTAGCAAAGTAAACTTTCCAAGCAGAAATGTTGCACTCGGGCAAAGTAGGTGGGAATTAATTCATATGGGTCTCTATGTGTAGAGGATACCGCTAATGATGACAGGGTTAAGGGTCCGATTCCCACCGGGACTGCCTATGCAACATAGAGTGGGTAATATTCCTTGTCAGTTTTCCATCTGGGTAGGATACACTACACCCACGCATCGGACTATGTTTAGTTTCAGTCCGGGCATTAATCTCTCAGAGCATTATGCAAGTCCTGCTGCTCATTTAGCCGAGCGTATCCCAGAGTGCTCTGCTTCAACCCGGAGATAATCACAATGACGTTTCAGATTGACATTTCAGACACACTACCCGCTTGTTCTATCAATGGGGAATCCCGCTTCTAGATCCATATTAAACTTTGAAGATTATCATTTAGTGATTTACTCTGAGCTGGCTTTCGCATGCTTGGTTGTAATTTTCCTTGAGTGAGATTAACGCACATATCATTTGAATTAAATTAATTCCTCCTGTTTTTAATCCCAACGAGGGCCCGCGATACAGAGATCCTTCATTAGTCTGTCTTATTGTCAGTTCCCTGGTGGGATACGCTTAGGAAGCAAATCCAATTATTTGGCGTGATATTCACTTTAGAATATTGGGGTTCCTGTCTGGGTGTCCTTGGTTATGGCCATTTGAGAAATTTAAATAGGAAATAAATGATTTTGTTGTTGTTGTTTTTACAGGCTAGCTGCTCCTGAACACAGGGTGAGAGAAGATACTTTATGGTCCTATTTATGAGCCAATACTGGCCTATGAATTACTACATGACAGTTTCACAGACAGCATGACAGCTCATTGTGGCTCAGTAGTCTTGTGTCTCACTGTGGGTTTGATTCCTGGCTTGGGTCCTGCCCATGTGGAGATTGCATGTTGGTTGCACCAATGTTAGTGGGAGAGCCTTGATTGCCTCTGTGACCATGAGCTGTGACAGACTAGAGTCCTTTATAACAAATAACAAAAGTAATACAGTGAAAATAATTTCCTTTTAAATGTACTTAAAGCTTCAAACAACTTTTCTTCACTGTAGCAACACATTTTGTTAAATGTAAGCTGTGGTTTTGCACTGGAAATTGCTGTATACAGTACAGCTGTATTTGACGTTTTTTCAAGGGTTCTCTGACAGAAATCTTTAACTTGAATCAGTCCTGATTCAAGTTAAAGATTTTAATACTAAGTTTAGGTATCATTCTACCATGATACACATTATAATCCTTTTGCCTAAAGAAATGGAAAGTCTACAGCAACTGGATCTGTATATCACTGACCTTGCTAGCTTAGGAAAGAGTACTAATGATGAACAAAGGCTTTTGGTAAATGTTTCAGTTGTCACAATTCCTCCTTTTCTGTAGTTCTATACCAGCAGTTCTCAAACGTTTGCAAATACAAATGCAGAAATAGCCATAAACACCACTGGAATAAATAGGAATCAATAAAATGGTGAAAGCACCTTTTTGACGTTGTTGGACCATAAAAACCTGCATACAGTAGGACTTTAGTCATGATTGAACTCCATAAATAAATACTAATATGACATATAGACTTTGTCCTGCTAATGTGCTACATTAGATTTCCATTGGACATTTAGTTGCAGCCATTCCCAGAAAACATTTGTTTCCATATCAACATACTTGATGATTTAAGTGTCCTGTAGTGGTGAAGCCACCTATTTGGAGTTATTGGCAGCTGTTATTTTGCTCTAGTGCGATCTCTGGCGGTGCTGCACAGTGTTGCCATAGGTCAGCACAGGACCTTGTTATCAAGTCAACATAGCCACCCACATTCCTGTAATGTGAGCAGAATGTCAGACACATATGACATATTGACAGTAACAGCTACTCACTTCCATTAGCTGATATGAGCAACTTGAGTGGCTGGGCTGGCTGCTGAAGTTGGAGAAATCAGATTGCAGTGACACAACTATTTTCCTGGACTTGATTCGTCAGAGCACAAATCTGTTTTCTGAGCTTGCTGTGCACAGTGTCAAGAGATTACAGACACCTTCCGGGCTGACAGGGGCAGCCAGGCTTATAATAGCTCATAAGGTCATTAACTTTCATCTACAGTGATAAAATGCGCATACATGTATCCACACGCTTGCACACACAAATGTAGGCAAGCAAACACACACATAGAAGCGTACATACCTGCACATAAACAAACGTCAATCTGCAGAGGTGTACAGGCAGGGAAAAATAAATAAATAAATGGACAAATCCTCCGTGACGTCACCCATAGAGTTTCTGAAGAACGGGTTGGAAGCCAAGTGTGCAGGCTCGAGCCGTCGTCATCTTGGCAGTGTCGGACTCCTGTCTAACTCCCGGGTATGTATAATGAATGGATAAATTGATGGCTTAATATAATTTCAACTGATGAGTTATATAAAAATTCACCCCCCGTACAGTTGTCATGAACTGCGAAACTGGCTATAGAAACCAAAACCGTTTTTTGTACCAGGCTGTAAACATGTTTATTTCTGCTGTGGACATTTTAACATGGGGGTCTGTGGGGATTGACTCGCTTTTGGAGCCAGCCTCAAGTGGCCATTAGAGGAACTGCAGTTTTGGCACTTCCTTATTGGCTTCATTTCTAAGACTCGAATGTTGCCGCTAGGGAAAAACACACAAACACACACACACACACACACACACACACACACACACACACACACACACACACACACACATACATCATAACAGCAGCATCTCATGCGTCTCAAAGTAAAGTTAATTGTTATATGAATATATTACAGTCATTTGCTATGCAAGAAACTGCGAGATAAAGATATCATATTGTTTACTGGTACTAAAAACGCATTATCCATTATTATTTTGTATTTTACTTTAGGTAATTTTGAAAACCTGCAATACAGTTTCCACTTGGTTTCATTTTTTCCCCATTTCTTTTCAGTTAATGAAAATGTGTTTTGACATACTGTACCTACAGTAGTTATTATAATAACCTTGGTCTGGCAACAGTTGAGTGATGTGAGTCCTGCTAGTAATGTATGTCCTCTGTGGTACTTTAGAAACTTTATGGTCTCCTTCTGACTTTATTTTCTTACATCTGATTAAAAAATGCACACAATAGGACACACACATGCATGCACACACGCACATTTTATAGCTATATGTCATGGCATGGGGAAGTCAGTTGTTCTCACCGTGACACGATGCCATCAATCATAGGTGCCAAGGTATAAAATTTACCCAAATGTCTTATGTCTGGCCACTGAGGAAGGTCACGGCTACTCTGAGAGGAGCTCGGCTCAGACAGGAAATGGAAAAGAGCCCTCCAGTCTACAGGTTGTGTTTGTGGGGTCAAGATTGAAGCATCTCCAAGGATACGGACCTGGGTATCGCACACTCGCACTGGAAGGATGATGAGAAAGGCTTTAATTTGCTCTCCTTATGCGACTTAAGACATTTTACTATGGATATAAGTAGATTAAGGAGGTAGTATTGCTCAGTGTGAAGTAGCAGCAGGTAGATAATTAGATACTGTACAACCATTTGCATGCTTTGTGGGTCTAATGTTAACCGTTTGATCCCTGTGACACATTGTTCACAATGTAGTGCCACCTTCTTATTGCTAGCTTGGTATTTGAATGGCCCTCCAAGGCAGCCTCGGGCTAACAATGACTAACAGGTGGCTCCTTCTTTCAAGGGTTTAAGACTTACCTCCAGCCAAAACAGCTACTTAACCTAAGTGTCTCCGGATGAGAGGAATAGTAAGAAGCTCCATTTGATGGACTGACGGCTAAGAGAAGCTAAGAAACAAGACAGGTGTACTTCTGGTCGTGCCAAGAGAATTTATAATTTATAATTGCAAAAGTAATGATAAAGGTCTTTATTTTGACTTATTAATGAACAATATTATTATTAAGTATTATCCAAATAACTACAGAATATGTAGCAGAGAGCACAGTTGGCAGAGAGGCGATTAATGGCATAACCTTCCCACAACTTGGTGACTCTAACTGCACCTGGCTAATTGACTGCTGAGGCTGGCTTTAAATTAGTCGCACCTCAAGCAATTATGTTGGATGGCAACACCAATATCCTAGATGTTAGAGAGGCTCCCCTTAAGCAGCAGATCACAGTTCACATCTCTGGGGAAATCTAAAATGGAATGTAGTGAGTTAGTTATCACCATGGTGGTTAATACAGTATAAGTCTGTTTCTAATATACAGTATGTGATGAAGAATATATCAGCTTAATAAAAATATATACTGTATACCAATACCAATATACTGTAACATCACCACATGTCTCGTCTACCAACACGCCCCTAGCTCCGCCCCCTGGGTCACCTTCACGTGAGGTTTAGGTTCATTCCCTGCTTGTTCTCTTCTCCCACACCTGCACCCAGTTATTCCCAATCACTCAGCACACCTGTCCTTAGTTTTCCCGCCATTAGCCATAGTATTTATGTCCCTCACTTCCCTCAGTCCGTTGCTTGTTGCTTTTTCATGCTACAGTCTAAGCGTTATTATTTCTGTGAGCCGTGGTTAGTGTGTCTTACCAGTTGTAGTGTTCTTGTCATTCCTGTTGGTTTTCCTGGTCCCGTTGCCTGTGTTGTCACTGTTTCCAGTTTCCCAGGTTTGGACCCTGGCTTGCTTGCTCTTTTCTTAGTACTGATTCTCCCCTTGGTATACTGATGCCGATCGCCTGACCACTGCCTGTCCTGGACATTGCCTACAGCCTGTCCTGGACATTGCCTACATACAGCCCTGCCCTTTTGTGAACTGTTACCTGTCCTTGAAAAAATACCCTGCACCTGGGTTTATCTTATCCTGTGTCCAGTTACATATACTGTACAGTATGTGATGACGAATATATGTGCTTAAAGCTGCTGTAGGTAGGATTTGAGAGTTGCAACGAGAGCCAGCTAAAAAACGAACGAAAGGGTATGATTTTTGAAAAACAGCCTCCCCCCTCCTCTGCTCCCTCCCTCTAGAGCCTCTGCCATTGCGAAGCGCCATTGACAAACCTCTTGTAGCTGTGTGCGTGCATTCATGGGATTTCCAGGCAAGGTAGGCTAGCTGGACCAATCAGGGAAAAGAAGCACTGATTGGTCCGAATTCTTTCAGGCGCCATCAAACATCTTATATAGAGGCAGGGGCTATCAACCAGAGCAGATATGCTCAGAGCATTTCACTCACTGATAGCTGACAGATGTCTATGGCATTTTATATGAAATTACACTAAATTCACACTTCTTAAATCCTACCTACAGCACCTTTTTTAGATATTCACATTGTGTTTTCCTGGTATTTGGTGCAGGTGTTTCTAAGTGGATGTAGAAATATTCATCACTAGACAGAAAAGCATTACCCTGGCTACCCAACATGTATCAATAAAAGCCATAGGTGTGGTTATGTAAAACAGATTTTTATTCAGCATGCATTGTGTGTGCAGTAAATGGGCTTTCCCCAGGGTTCCATGATTAGACGGACCCCCGCTAGTTCTACAGAACACATCCGTTCTGCCAACTGCCACTGTGTCTCCGGAAACACCCATTATAAGTGGAGAACACTCAATGCCAGCTGAGATGGAAAAATCAATCGGTATTGGGGTGACAGGGTCCATGTCAATAACACGAAGGACCCCTAACTATTTAGCATGGGCAGAATACTGCCAACTCCGGCCAGTTGTGTTCTTCTAGCAGCAAAATTGATTAGCATCGTCAATAATCATTACAATTCAATATAATTCCTAGATGAAAACACTGAGATGTTATATGATGGAGTCTTTCTCTGACTCATTGAAAAGCAGTCTTGTGTTGCATTTAAAAATGAGAATAAATTATCTTTGAAGGCACTAGTAGCTTGTAATGTACATAATCTAAATACATAAACAGACTGTTTGCATGATCACAAACACCTCATAAAGACTATTGCTTGGAAAATAGCAAAATAATATGGTATTCAATATAAACAGATGAAGGAGTAAAAATGAACAACCAACAACAACAACCACTTACTGTAGTCTGTAAGTGGTAAATTATATATTTTAAATAAATATATAATTTAAATTATACTATAAATTATAATATTTTTTCTTATTTACTTATTAGTATTATTTATGTACTTATTGGGTCTTATTTGTATATCCTCTCTGATGGACCAAAAACAGTTTAGTTGAGGTCAATCTTGGGGGAATGTCACGCTTAAACACCACATTTATTTATTTAAAAAAGGTCACAGATTGTTCCTTTAAAGTTATAGAACAACATGGTCATTTGCATGGAAACTGCATCTGAGGGGAATCCATTGAAAATGCAAGCACTGTGCACAGGTGTTGTCATCCACCGTGACATTAATCTTCAATTCAAACACGTCAATATGATCAATAATGCAGATTGTCTTTCTTCAGAGTTCCACATGGAATCTTTGAATTAAACAATTTTTTATTTCATTTCTTCTATAGGAGAAGCAAAGAGTCTCGACTTTTCCAGTGTGTGCTTTGTGTGCGGAGATGGTTAGTTTGGATGATAAGTCACGTCTGCGATCCACTTCTATTATCAACCGACAGCAGGATGTCTTTATCGCCTGCCATGCACAGAGCTCTTCACTCTGGCAGGCTGGTGGGCAACCCAGTCACACTGGCACGCCATCACAGGCCTTGCTTTTTGGAGAGGTGCTTTGCCAGCCAGGATACTCCTGGGTAGCACTGAACTTCTGACCCCGTCTGTCTTGGAGACAAGTGTCACAGCACTGTAATCCCCTAATCCCCCCCCGCCCCTGTTTCTCCCCCGAAGAATTCACCCGAATATGTCGTCAACAAAGGTACATGTTCGTGGGTGGAACAGCCTTGTCTCAGCCCAGTCTAATATCAAGGAGGACTCTGAAATTGCTCACATTTCATCTTAGTGGGAGAATACAAAATAAAAGAACAGAGGGGGCTCGATTTAGCAACTCTATTTACCATCTGTCATATTTGCCTTGTATTGCCCGTGTGTAAAATAAGCCTATTTCACCATGCAGAGCTAAGAGAACAAGTATAGTCGAGTGCAGCTGAACAAGTGACCAGCTAATCTCCTTAAGACATGGGGCAGTGAAGGAACCAGCTCTAATTGATTCTGAAATGACTTGGGCCCACATATGCGAGGGAAAAGAGAGGTTTTGAGATTCCTGAGTAGGATGTATAGCTTCAGTTGCCAGCCTCAACCACTGTTTATGCCTCTGTCCAAAAACCGATCAGAATTATAGATGATTCACATTGTAAGGTAGGGTTTCTCCATATTTGCACTCTCTTCGTCCCCAGCATACATTTTTTAAATTTGGAAAGATTTTTAGAGGGAGAAGTTCTCTCTTATTTATTTTCTCCTATCACATATTTATAGAATATTTTCCAGCCGTTCAAAGGCAGAAAAGAAGATTATATTGTTTCTTGCAAGGACCATCGTTTGTGCCAAACTTCATTATGTTTCTTCTTCTTTTGTGTTCCAGTGGTGGCGCCCAACAGACTATCAGAAATACTTTGAGATGTTTTGATTTGTAAATGAAAAGATGTCTATGCTGTACTGCTTAGTACATGGACCAGATGCAACTACCCAAATTTGCATTTTGAATTTGAATGTGCTACATCGTTAAGCTATCAAATTTAAGCCCTTGGCTTTAGCTCTTTATTATACAAAAATGTAAATATGTCAGTTTTACTGAGGTAAGCATCTTGGTTTACTGACAACAGTAACACTTAAAAAGAGGTTTTACTCTCAATGTTTATGGTCGTTGAAAGGTTTTATTAGGACTTGCCTACAATCTGGCTTTCTATTTCAGCTTTTTTATTCTCCAGTATAATTAGTTTTAAACATCTTTTACACGACAATTGAACAGTTAAATCCATACACCCTTTGGCCACCGGAGCTTGCTGTGCACAGCTAAGCTGACATATAGCCTTTGGTTACCCTGCCCTACTTAGCTCACAAAACATGAATCCAATAGTCCGTGTGTGGGTGCCCTATTTACTTGTACACCCGCAATGCTTCCGTTGCTGATCAATTAGCCGGCATGGCTGTCAAGCAACTGAATGCCTGAGGAAGACATTGTCATCAGCGCCTTTAGCGAAATGAATTCACTGTAATGAACAGTGAATGGTTTATACAGTGTAACTGTCTACTGTGTCTTGGGTTGTGTCTGTTGGTAAGCATAGCAGTTTCATTTTTTATTTACTGCGTCATGACTCACTCTCTCGCTGTCTCTGTGTGACCTGAAAAATCGACAGATGGCTTAGGCTGATGTTTTTTTTAACAATTTAGGCTATAATTTCCTTCACGTACAATATAATGTTTGGTGCAGATAAAGCATTGTGTTAAAGCAGCAAGGCTTGAGTTAATATTGTTATGAAATAGCTATTCTGTCGTATCCTCAGTTCACCCCACTGATTATGAGAAAGAAAAATGGCATTTAATAATAAAATGACAATGACAATCTTAATTTTATATTTCAAAATTAATCAAAATGTGCTCTTTTTTTTTAAATTATTCTTAAATTGAACTTTTGAAAATTTCCTAGCTATTCACCAACCAACTAACCAACATCCCTCAGTGAGCTTTAAATGTGGACAAAAAGCTCATTCACATTTTTAAAGCCATATTCAGAACCACATCCATCTGTCTGTTTGAGTATTTGCCCTGCTGTTTGTAGCTAATCTTTTACTGAGGTCTTGTGACCTCTATTTTTAACATACGTGAATCAGCAAACATACCTATAGAATAAGGTTTTTCAACTGGAAAAATATCTGTTAATCTCACAACACAATGGCTTTCTATTGATCTGTTGAGAAATTACAACTGTGTGGTTAATCCCAGGCACCTGCATTAAAACAGCAACCAAAAACAAAACAAGAAAGGACCTCTTTTGGTTTTATTTATCATTGCTTGAGGTACTGCAAGAATGATTCAGATTGTAACCTATTCATGAAAGATTTTACAATTACTAGGGGAAAGTTGAAGAGTCAGAGTGTACCTAAAGCAAAAACCATGGGATTACATTTAAGTGCTTTTAGAAGTTGGCATGCTTAACTTTAATTATAACTGGGGGAGACCAAGTGCTTAATCCTTCAAGGAGGAATTTATGTGAAAATTAAAACCTTTTTACTAATCAAAAACATCAACGGTGAAGAATTGCGAACTATTCCTTTAAAAACACCAAGTGCTGTAAACGTTTTTTCTCTGCATACTATGTTTTGTCGATGTAAACCCCCAAACAACTGTGCCAACAACCGAATCAAGCAAAATGAAATGCATCCAACCCTTCTCTGACCTGTATTCTCCTGCTCTATGAAGTGTGATGAGCTCTTAATTTTAAAATGCATAACTTGTCTGGAGATGATGCCAGCGGCTGTAAAGTGTTGCACATCCCCAGTGGGCTACAAAGTCCCCTGTCAAAAAGACCCATGGGAGCCGTCCTCTACATGGCACTTTGTGCATGACACTTTTAACGTAAAATTGATTATTTTCTTACTCTAGGGAAATAACAATAAAAACCGACAAATAAAATTTGTAAAGGTGAGAAAGAGAAATATGATGTGAGAACTCCATTTGTGAAACTTTCTCAAAGACAGTTGGACTTGTATAGATGTTTTCTGTAAAACAATGGCATTTCATGCTAAAATGTGAAATATTTCAGGGGAAAACTTCTGAAATCAATTATATTGTACTCGGTTTTCTATTATCCAAAGCCTCGCCAAAGTAAAAGATTCAATGATGTTCACATAACAGGTACAGTGATAAGATCCAAAAGATCTTTTCCCACTTCAAAATCTATTGCTGTATCTCATCTAGTCCCCCCCAAAGACACTCCCATCAAAATGCTATTAAAAGTCAATGCATGACAGATAAATGCAGTCTTCACATGGCCTAATACCTATAATTCACAGCAATGAACTGAATTCTGTCCAGCTTTTATCAGTCTCTGCAATTTATCTGTTTTTTTTTATTCCAAAATTGAATTAAACTCGATGTATCACTCAAAAAGGATTTAAAGCAACCTGCATGGAATATTCCCTCGTTTTGAGACTATAGAGCATGCCTGGAATGCCAAAGCGACAATTAATCCCCATGAAATGGAGTTCCACACTGTTGCCTGGAATTAAGCTACTAACAAGAAGTCAATCAAGAGCATCACCGCGCCCCTCTCACCAGGGACACTGTGTCAATGGCCCTCACTCTTAAGAGATGCTCTGATTGAAAAGTGTAAAGTCTGCTTACATTCCTGCGGGGGCCGAAAGTGAAATATGAGTTTTGATTAAGAGGCTTAGCTCTCCCGCCACATGTAGATCAATAAAAAAAAAATACCAGCGGATGAAAGGCAACCAAATACTGTATCTTCTAATACTTTTTAGTTAGACAAACAGGAAGCAGTACCCCTTTATAGTGTGGGTTATTTTATGTGTCCCAGACTTGCTTAAAATGTATCATGATAATAATTATTACTTTACAAAATAAAACTTTATATTTGTATATCTACATACATGTATTTGTAAACCATGAGGACGGACATTAAAATTAGTCGCGTCTCTTTGTTAGTCTGCATTGTAAACCCTGATCAGTGGTGGTAATTGGAAAACTTATTAGGAAAAAAATGGCTAAAGGAAATTACTTAAGGTACTTGTTTTAAGTAGCCTGTTTATCCAAGGGAACAAATAAATCATTGGTTTCATACTAAATTGTTTTGTACGATGGTGTTTTAGAGCCGCTAATTTTGAGAATAAAGTCGTAGTTATGTGAATAAAGTCGTAATGTTACGAGAATAAAAGCAAGAATGTAGAGGTAAGAGGAAAAGAAGTTGAACACTGGTGCTATACAGTTGACTCTACCGCAGGGTCGTTGGATATTTTCCAGCAGAGGAATTAACACATCTACATGGAATTGTTATTAGTATTCGGACACTGAAGCGCCGAAGATGTTCTGTAGGAATTTATTGAGGAGGAAGAACTAGGACTTGCAAGGAATTGCATCCTTTGTTCAATCAGTCCATTTTCAGTTCCTAGGTCAGCCTCTCAGGACAGCCTCCAAGGCTGGTTACTTTCTGGTCGCCTCTATCCACACCACATAATGACTGAAGCTGTCAATGCAACTATTAATTGTAATGCCATACGACTTTAGTTTGTCATGAGTCCATATGCCACAATGCGTTAGGGCCTCTGGTGTTGTAGTGCGCGCCAAAGTTCTACTCCTTCGAGGTGGATTAATTTAATGATCATCCTCATATTCTCCTGAGAAACCACGTACCCCTTCTGAATGGCATGTATATATATATTTACATTTACATTTACATTTACAGCATTTAGCAGACGCTTTTATCCAAAGCGACTTACAATTAGTACATTTGT